>PVIH01018377.1:0-38704 GCA_004025045.1 Sigmodon hispidus | reverse complement strand
AAGTGGAAGACTCAGTAGCTCAAATAGATATATCAGTCAAAGAAAATAGTAAAACTAAAAAAGCCATAACTCAAAATGTTCAGGAAATCTGGGACACCATGAAAAGACCTAATTTGAGAATAATAGGAATAGAAGAAGGAGAAGAATACCAGCTCAAAGGCAAAGATAATGTTTTCAATAAAATCATAGAAGAAAACTTTCCTAACCTGAAGAAGGAAATGCCTATAAAGATACAAGAAGCTTACAGAACACCAAATAGATACGATCCCAAAAAAAGTCAGCGCGCCACATTATAATCAAGCCACAAAACATATAGAACAAAGAAAAAATTTTAAGAGCTGCAAAAGAAAAGGGCCAACTCACATATAAAGGCAGACCCATCAGAATAACGCCTGACTAATCAATGGAAACGATGAAAGCTAGAAGGGCTTGGTCAGAAGTTATACAGACACTAAAACAGCATGGCTGCCAAACTAGAATACTATACCCTGCAAAATTATCAATCACCATAGATGAAGTAAACAAGGTATTTTAGGAAAAAGTCAGGCTGAAAGAATAACTATCTACCAATCCAGCACTACAGAGAGTATTAGAGGGAAAACTCAAACCAAGGACCCCAGATATACCCAGGAAATCACAAACAACCAATAAGTCCACAGAAGAATACCCTAGAGAAAGGAAATATAAACAAGTTGCCACCAAAAATGGCAGGATATATGAATCAATGGTCACTAATTTCCCTTAATATCAATGGACTCAACTCTCCTATAAAACATCACACACTAACAAGATGGATACAACAACAGAAGCCATCCTTCTGTTGCCTATAAGAAACACACCTCAACCACAAAGACAAACATAGGCTTAGAATAAAGGGTTGGGAAAAGATTTTCCAGTCAAACTGTCCTAAGAAACAAGCAGGGGTTGCAATCTTAATATCTAACAAAGTAGACTTTAAGCTAAAAGCAATAAAAAGGGACCAAGATGGTCACTACTTATTCATTACAGGAAAAATTGGTCAAGAGGAGATTTCAATCTTAAATATTTATGCCCCTAATATAGGGGCACCTACTTATATAAGCGAAACACTGCTAAAGCTGGAATCCCACATCAATTCTCACACCCTAATTGTGGGAGACTTCAATACCCCACTTTCAACCCTGGATAGATCAACCAGACAGAGCCTCAACAGAGAAATAAGGAGTCTAAAAGAGGTTATGATGCAAATGGATTTCATAGATATCTACAGAACCTTCCACTCAAAGGCAAAGAAATACACATATTTCTCAGCTCCTCATGGAACTTTCTCCAAAATTGACCACATAATTGGTCAAAAAGCAAATATCAACAGATACAAAAAAATGGAAAGAATCCCTTGTAACATATCGAACCACCAGGGCCTAAAGTTAGAGTTCAACAACATCAAAACCCAAAGAAAGCCTACCAACTCATGGAAACTAAACATCACTCAGCTGAACCATCCCTGGGTCAAGGAAGAAATTAAGAAAGAAATCAAAGTCTTCCTAGAATTCAATGAAAATGAATCTACAATGTATCCAAACTTGTGGGACATAATGAAAGCAGTCTTAAGAGGAAAATTTATAGGGCTAGATGCCTATATGTAAAACCTAGAGAAATCCCACACTAGAGACCTAACAGCACAACTGAAAGCCTTAAAACAATTAGAAGCGAACTCACCTAGAAGGAGTAGGAGGCAGGAAATAATCAAACTTAGAGTTGAAATCAATACAATTGAAACAAAAAGAACAATACAAAGAATCAAGGAATCTAAGAGTTGGTTCTTTGCGAAAGTTACCAAGATAGATAAGCCCTTAGCCAAACTAATCAAAAAACAGAGAGTGTCCAAATCAACAAAATCAGAAATGAAAAGGGAGACATAACAACAGACCCCCAGGGAATACAGAGAATTATCAGATCATATTTTAAAAATCTGTATTCCACAAAAATGGAAAACCTAGAAGAAATAGACAGCTTTCTGGACAGGTACCATCTACCAAAATTAAATGAAGATCAGATTAATTACCTAAACAGGCCTATAACCCTTAAGGAAATTGAAGCTGTCATTAAAAACCTACCCAAAAATAAAAGCCCTGGTCCAGATGGTTTCAGTGCTGAATTCTACCAGACATTCAAAGAAGAATTACTACCGTTACTTCTCAAACTATTTCACACAGTAGAAACTGAAGGAATATTGCCAAATTCCTTTTATGAGGCCAGAATCACCCTAATACCCAAGCCACTCAAAGACACAACAAAGAAGGAGAATTACAGATCAATTTCCCTCATGAATATTGATGGGAAAATTCTCAACATAATCTTGGCAAACTGTATACAACAATGTATAAAAGATATCATCCACCATAACCAAGTAGGCTTCATCCCAGAAATGCAGGGCTGGTTTAACATACTAAAAACTGTAAATTTTATCCATCATATAAACAAACTAAAGGAACAAAACCACATGATCATATCCTTAGATGCGGAAGAAGCCTTTGACAAAATCCAACACTCCTTTATGATTAAAGCCCTGGAGAGATCAGGAATACAAGCAGAATACCTAAATATAATAAAGGCAATTTACAAGAAGCCGACAGCCAGTATCAAACTTAATGGAGAAAAACTCAAAGAAATCCCACTAAAATCAAGAACTAGACAAGGATGTTCTCTCTCCCCTTATCTATTCAATATAGTTCTCAAAGTTTTAGCTAAAGCAATAAGGGAACGAAAAGAGATTAAGGGCATACAAATTGGAAAAGAAGAAGTGAAGCTATCTCTATTTGCATATGATATGATTGTATACATAAGTGACCCACAAAATTCTTCCAAGGAACTGCTACAGCTGATAAACACCTTCAGCAATGTAACAGGATACAAGATAAACTCAAAGAAATCAGTAGCCCTTCTATACACTAAAGATAGAAGAGCTGAAAAAGAAATAAGGGACACATTACCCTTCATAATAGCTGCAAATAGTATTAAATACCTTGGAGTAACTATAATCAAAGAAGTAACAGACCTATTTGACAAAAATTTTAAAACACTGAAGAAAGAAATTGAAGAGGATATCAGAAAATGGAAAGCTCTCCCATGTTCCTGGATCGGTAGGATCAACATAGTGAAAATGGCCATTCTACCAAAGGCAATCTACAGATTCAATGCACTGCCCATCAAAATCCCAACACAATATTTTTTGGACCTTGAAAGCACAATACTCAATTTCATTTGGAATAACAGGAAAGCCAGGATTGCCAAAACAATTTTACTCAACAAAAGAACCTCAGGAGGTATCACCATCCCTGACTTCCAGCTATACTATAATTGGAAACAGTGTGTTAATCACTCTTGGTTGCCTGGCCAAAGAACTCAGGTAAACTACCTTATAGGAGGGAAGATTCATTCAGCTTTATGGCTTCAGAGTTTCCATCCGCAACTGCTGCATCAATTTCATCAGGCCTGTGCTGAGTAAGAAAGCATGTAAGTGGAGGTGTGTGAGAGGGGAAAATATTCACCTATTGATTCCTCCCCCTTCCCTCCCCCAAAAATGCCATAGAGACAAAGAAAAGAAAATGATATGGGTAAAATATACTTTCAAAATTGCCTCTAGCATCTCCTTCCAATCTCACCCATCTTCTAGTTCCTGTAATATAACAACAAATGTGTCAAATTATAAAGTTCTTAATGTATTTACTCAGTAAAGTCAGAGACCTCAAGATCTAGTCACTTCATAAAAGCCCTCAGCTGATAGCCAAACTTTTAGTACATCATCTTACTTACAGGGGACATTTCCCATTCAGACAATAACAGGTTTTCAAAGGAGTGACTAATTTGGAGAGACCAAGAAGATTACTTGAGCTGACACAGAGAGAAAAAAGCAAATACACAATGTTTCCATGGAGATACGGACATTAGTGAGGTTCAGTGTTTGTGCATGTGTGTACATACATGTGGAGACCAGGTGCTGACCACCAAGAGTCTCTGAATTGCCTTATAAATCATGAAGTAGAGTTGCTTCTCTAAGGATTCCTCTGTCTCTATCTCCAGCAACCCAATGATTCTAAGTGTATGCCATCTTGCCTGATATTTTAAAAGTACATGCTAGAATATGAACTGATATATTAATACTTAAAAAGCAAGCATTTTATTGATGTAAATATCTCCCCAACCAATTGAAGAGGTGTTTTTTTTGTTTTTTTTTTTTTTTTTTTTTTTCCAAGTAGTAATTGACTATTAGAGCCAGCCCTAATAGCGGGGATATGGCTCAATGGTACAGTGTTTGCTTAGCATGACTGAGGTAATTAACTAGTTATTATATTTGTTTTTCTTCATGTGAACTGAATTTCTTATAGATAAAAGGAAATTAAGAGATTCCTAAGTGTAAGGTAAAGTTTCTTGTGAGATCAGTACATCCCTCTAATGTATTTTATTAGCAAAGATCTTTGAACCGGTAGAGCCTGTTAAGTGTCCTCATATAACTGAAGGCAATGTTAGTACTATTTAGGTAACAGCATGAGCTAACCTACTACTTATACTTGCCTTTGTTACTCTTTAAATAGAAATGTTTCCCCTCAAATTTGAAAACTTTCCTTTGTAGTGACCCAAACTTAAGTTAGTATCGAAATCTCCACTTCTGAGATAGAACATCACACTCTGGTTTTAATACACTGGCTGGGTATAGTTTGGGGATCTATTAACATTTTTGAGTAGAGGGTAAGTGGAATCAATGAATGTAGTTTAGTCTTCAAGTTCAAATGTCCACATCCTTACAAATAGAGAGCAGTAAGTAGAGAAGTGTGAGCACCAACAGCGTAATATATACTTCAGTGATTGACACTAAGAATACATGTATACTTTGCATTGCACGTGAATTTCAGACTCCTGTGGTTTGGCTATTGAACACCATATTATCAAGTTCAGTATTTGTTACCTTTTCCTGAGTTCAAGAAATCAAACCTGTGTCAGGTCACTTTGGTTATGCAACACACTGGACATTCGTACCTGTGACGTGATGAGCGGATCAGACAGTGTCCTGCTGCATTGCCTTAGGGAAAGGATGCTCTGATCTGTTGCAGTTTGCAGTGTTTCTAACCCATCCCATCACTTCCTTCACTGGTAACACTAGTAACTAGTATACTTACTTTTCCATCACTAAGACAAAATTTCAGAGCAAAGCAACTTAAGGAAAAAACGGTTTATTTCAGCTGACAGTCCTAATAGTTTCAGTCCACAGTTGGCTGATTCCTTTGCTTTTAGGCCTGGCTAGACAGAACCATCATGGCTAGAAGATTAAAAAAAAAGAAAGAGATACTATCATTTAAAGGTACACACTCCAATCAGTTCAGTCAACAATCAAACTATCAGGTTATCAGTGGATTTATACAATGATGAAGCCAGCAACCATTATCCAATCACTTCCTCAAATAAGGCTGCATGTGGGACCAAGTCTTTGATGTATGATTTTGTGGAAAATTTTAGATTTAAACTATTTAAGTGCAGAAAAAATTTAAAAACTAAAATCAGCCTATAGCACGAAAGTTTCTAGAAATGAAGGAACATGTCATAAGGAGACAAAAGGTAACATATACACACACAGAGAGAGAAAGAGATACACACACACACAAACACAGTGGCATTTCTCAATAATAGATGCAAGAACCAAGATGAATATATAAATATTTAAAAATAAATTTGGAAGAAAAATAATATGCTTTTAAGATGTAAGCCATAGTAAATGTTCTGATTATAAGGAGTGAGAGCAATGAGAAAGTCTTCAGAAACAATAATGTTTACATTGAAGTTGCAGGAAGTATGAGATGTTTGTTAGGGAAAAAATCATGAGAGGGCTTTGCAGGTATCAGAAAACTCAACAAGAACATACAAACTCTTGAAGGCAAAAAATTTCAGAGTAAGCTCATTATGAAAATGTGAATAATATTTTACCATCAAACCAATGTGATTTTAATGAAGGTTATCATATTGGTTTCTTTGCTGTTGCCATGACCAGATCCCTACCATGGAGAAACTCAAGCAAGGAAGGATTTATTTAAGCTTCAAGTTTGAGTTGATAAGGTTCATCACTGCAGGGCAAACATAACTGCAGGAGAGTGAAGTGGCAGTCATATTGTGTTGGCAGTCACGAAGCAGAGAAAGAAAACAGAAACTATGGTCAGGCTATCAAAACTTAATGATAACCCTCAGTAATCCCTGTAGCAAGGCTCCACCTCCTGAGGCTCCTGTAGTCTTCAAAAACAGTGGCCCAGTGTTCAAGCACATGAGCCCCTGGGGAATATTCCATATCTAATACACAGCAATTAGATTTTAATTTTCTTATTATTTCCTGTTGCTTCTAACTACAATGAGGACATCACATCCTAAAAAAACGAGATAATGGCTGAAATAAAAAGAGGGCACAAACTCAACAGCTTCATGTTCCATAGATAACTACTGAAGGGAAAATAGAGCCATCTGAAACCATGACCTGTGAAGGAAGCTAAGTACCTTCTAAATTCCAGAAGCTACACATCGAATCTGCAAGGAAGAGCTCCTCTGAGATTTAGTCACAGACCACAGTCAGAGTGAGACATAGAGGGAAGTACCCAGATGGCAACATTGAAAGAGAAAGTCCACAATCTAAGTGGACAAGGAGACAGAGAAACAAAATTGGGTCATAAACAATTGTTGCTTATTCCTCAGGGTAGCATTCTGGTAGATGTCCAGATAGATTGGAGGTTAAAAAGAAAAGGAAGGTGAAAATAATCTTTTCTTAAATGCCAACTCGAAGTCTGGAGAGATGGCTGAGGATAATGTGCTTTGTTAAGCCTTATGAATTGAGTTCAAATCCCAGCATCCACATTGTAGGAAAAAAGTTGTTCTCTGACCTCTACATGGGCTGCATGACATTTGCGTACATGCTTACATACAAACACAGAAGATAAATAAATAAATATTGGAATTACAACAATGATGATGATAATAATGCTTCATTTTGATTTTTGTAAAAATATACATAATTGAGCTATGACTTTTATCCTACATCCATAGAAACCCAAGGATTAGAATAGGTGGAATGAAACAAAGTGTTAGTTAGGTGACTCACTGAGCATCTCCAAGCTCCAAAACTCCCATGTGACATAGGTGGTCCAGCAGCTACTCTGCACCTTGTGAGGAGCATGGGACATCCAAAGGAAGTGAGAGTACTGGGCCTGTTGTAGTCAGGATAAAATGACTGGTGGAAGATAAGTTGTCCCAGCCTGGGCTAGAGGCCAGAGGTGATTGATGAAACTTAGAAAAAAAGAAATGTGGTTCACTCCATGAGTCAGAAAGTTTCTACCCATGCTGAGACCAAGCCACAACCATTCACCACTCTGAAAAGAGTTTTTCTCTCACTAATGATGAGAAGCTCAAAAGACAGATTCAGCAAGCAGAGATGATGTCCTGCTGGATTTGCTTGAGGACATGTAACTCAGATGTCACCTTCAGAAGAAAGGAATAGAAGATAAAACTTGTAAGAACTGCATTCTTACTGGATATGTCGAGAAGAGGTTAAGTTTGATAAAAGGAAAAGTTTAATACAGGGAACAAAGTAAGCATATATAGTAACTTTACGGACTCATCTTCATTATTCATTTCTTTAGATTCTTAATTTTCTTCCCTTTTTCAGTGGTAAGGGGATTGAGAGCAGAGACCATGTACTAAAAAATACTATATTGTTTGTTTATCCCTGCTGTACTTAATTTTAATGTTTAGGAAACTGAATAAATGGCCTACTAAGAAGGAGCTCATGCTAGGAAATAGTGTTCCCCAGATTTGGAAATTTATTAACATTTGTTTCTGAATGTGGGCAACACTAAGGATTGAAATCATGTCTGGAGATGGAGTCAAATGAAAAGGTGCTGATTGTAATTGCAAAAATTCCCTAAGACGGCTCCAGAAGAGGTGCTGGGTGAGTGGTGAGTGATAGTCCTCATGTGACTTTATATAAGACAAGAATGGAGTCCATCTGGAGATGCTGAGCTAGGACAGTGCAGGACAAAGTGGGGCATGTGCTGCTTTGATATCTGAGCTCTCTGTGTGTGTTCCTTGCTGAGCTGCTACAGAGTGACTCCACTTTTGTTAGAATGTGTTTATGGAAGCCACATATTGAATTTGAAACTCATAAAGTAAGTCATACTTTTCTTACTGGATGATGGTAACAATTGTGGTTAGGATTTAAGACTCAGCACAGAGGAAATATAGATATAATCAAGACTGTAATTTGAAGGAAAGGAAAAATCAGCACTCGAAGGCCTTGGTAAATCAATTGAAAGAAGCAAACACAGGATCTCTATTAAATCTCCTATGGACTAGTTGGCTATCTTAGAAATTTCGCCAAACATTAAATTGTGATAACTATTTCTCTTTTTAATTGTTTTCTTTCATAATGGTGGAATGGAATCCTTCTATTGAGACACATACCTTGCCTCTACTAAGCTTAAATGTAGAATTTTTCTTAATGTTTTGAAAACAAGGAAAATAATGGAAAGAATAACTTGAATGACTAACTAATGTATGAAAATATGATAGTCTAGAATTTTAAATATTTTGAATATATATGTATACATATATGCATATATAGTTCTCAATTAATCTTCATTTTAAGCTATTCAATGCAAAATAATTTTAAGATGTCACAAAAAATTTATTCTTAGTAATTTTGAGAGAAGAAAAATTACTTTAATGCTGCATTTGTCAGCTCTGGATGTATGACAAATTATCATGTATTCCACAGCTTAAAAACAACTGACATTTCTTTTTTTTTTCAACATAACATCTTTATGGATCTCTGGGATTTTACATCCTGCACCCCAATCACATTAACTACCAAGTCCTCTCATTTCCATTCCCAACCTTTGTGACCTTGCTCACAAAAGAAGCAAAAATAAAATATAAAACAAGTCCAATTTGTTTTATCTATATACTCACTGGAACATTTGCAGACTCTTAGTAGCCTCCCCATTAAAGGGGACTGAGTCCTCCCCTCCTGCACCCCTGACATTTCTTAGCTCAGGGTTTCTATGGGTGGATAATCTAGGTACAGGTTAATGAGCTCCTGTATTTCACATGATTATAACCAGGGTATGAAGCCAGGTAAGTGAAGTACCATCTGTCCCAAGGTCATGTGATTGTTAGTAACTGCAGTATCTCAAAACTTCTTGGACTTCAGGCCTGTATTTCTATCTGGCTGTTTTCATCTATGGTTTTAAATATACAGACATTCAACAAATGATACTTTTACTTTAAAATTTTGACTTAACTTTTATGCATAAAGTTAACAAATATAAGTTTGTTAAATATAGAAGGTAAGTAATATAACTTATGTAGCACAAATTTAAGAAGTCCTTTATTGGACTTACTTGGGTCTATACAAGTTGGTCCTATCTGCAGACCAGACAAATCATTTCTCTTGTTATCTCCCCAGTTAACTCTTGCTTTGGAGAACCCAGCAGACTCTCTAAGGGACTTCACCTTAAATGTGCTTCATCTACCGAGTGGAGCTAACTGTGGCATGCAAATCATGATGTTTAGATGATTATTTTGTGCATTTAATACATAGCCAGTGAGCATTTATATTCTAAGGACAGTTCTGAAAAATAGGAACTTAGCTACTGTGAGATCCTTGCTATAAATTGATTAGTGAACAGTGCGAGCAATGAGCAGTAACTGTGTAATATGACTCCAGGAAATGATATATATATTACAGAGAAAAGATAGAAGATAGAAAAATAGAGGCTTCCATCTCAGAATCCTTAAAGACACCTCCTAGAAAAAGACAGGAGTGGAACAAAGGTTAAATGAAAGAAGAGAGCATCGAGTGCACTATCCTGCGATGAGGGGGAGGATTCAAGGGTGAGAAGTGCAGACTCTTCAGGTGTAGAAGTGGCCAGGCTAGTTCATAAAGACAGCATGTTGTGCAATCAATTGCAATTCTTCATATACTTTACACCTGAATTATTTTTAATCACAAAATACTCATTTAAACTAAAAATGTATCTTGTAACATTATATAGACTGAACTAATTTTATTTTAAAATAATATACAGATACATACACATAGTGTATGTAACAACATTTAAAGAGGTCATTAATTTGAAGGAGAGTGAGGAGGTCTTGGAAGGAGAAAAGGGAAGGAGGAGATGCTGTAATTTTATTATATTCTCAAAAAGTTAAAAAAATAGCAAGAACCTATATCTACTGCAGAAAGTGAGATGATATCTGCAGGTAACACCATGCCTTATCACATTTTATTAAGATACAGTTCCATGGAGGCAGCTATCCAAGAAAATGAAACAAAATTGGAAATGGTCTTGTAAATTTTCATTTTGGGTGGCAATGCTCTGTGGCTTGAAGTGTAAAGGATGAGAACAACACATGGATTCCAAGAAAGCATCAGAAAATGGAAAATGGCTTTACAATGTGTCAGACATGGTAGCATCATGGAGAGTCATGTGGCTTGCTCCTCACTGATGTGATGGTATGTCATGTCCAGCTTTTTACATGTGGCACACCACCATGGAGTGAGAGATGACAACTTCAGCCAAAACACAGCAACAGAAATGTTAGCCTATAGCAACCCATGATCTTTTATATTTTTCTCCAAATTTGATCCTCTTTTATTTGTCTCAAAAGAATCAGCACATAAGAAAAATAAAAAGAATCTGAAGATAAGGGAAGAGAGTCAACTATGATATTCAGCATCATTTTTAAGTGAACCACATTGGATATGAATCACCAAAAGTGTGATTCACATAACATAGTTTTTTTTTTTATCATTTTCTATGGACACTGAGTTAACATTTGCTTTACTGAGAGTATTCTATGAAGGGCTGAAGATCTTAAGAGAAGTAATACAAAGCTTTGGTATATTTTTTCCAAATATTAGCTTGAAGTATTCATAATGGCAAAGCCAGAGCCTAAGATAATGAAGAAGTGAATGAAAGGAGACAGATATCCTAGCAAGTGGATAGTGATGTCATTTATTTAAATCTTACTACACTTCCAATTAATAAAAATATTGCAGACATTAAATCTTGACTTTAGTAGATTTGTATTTGCATTTGAAATTTTCTTACTTCAGATAGAGTCAATGCCATGACAGGAAACCTTAGATCACTCAAACAAACTTTAGCAGTTGAGCTCTGGACTGTGGTGGCTAGTGTATGAATTTATCACACTCTTCTCAAAGCAGTGACTTTGATAAAGCATATAATAGAACCCAGTGCACAGACAGTCATCAAAATAAGCCAGATTACTAGGACAGCCAAGACAACATAGAGAAACCCTGTCTCAAAAAATAAGCCCAATTAATTTGATGGAAGTATACTGTTAAATATGGTTATGGTACAAGAGAAAACTATTTATGTTTATGGTTCATGTTCATCAGCAATCAACAAATTAATATACTAGGGAATTATCAATTTAGGAAATGTATTGGTTATTTCCATGTCACTGTAACAAAATGCTTGACAAACTTAAAGCTGTATATTAGCATACAATGTCAGAGGACTCAGCCTATAGCAGCAGGAAAGGATCAGCAGTGTGCCACAGCAGGCTAGAAAGCAGAGAAACAGAAGATGGCATGACTCTACTTGGTTTTCCTATTTCCTCTTTTATCCTATCCCATGTGAGACTCCAGCTCATGTGATGATACTTATAAAAGTCCCTCAAACACATAGCTGAACTGAACACCTCTTGGGATTGGTCAAATTTGATCACTTTGACAATGCAGATTACCTTGGGAAACCCATCTGTTGTCAGCCAGACACCAAGCACATTGCTGTAGATTATAACACTCTATCTCTGGTACCTTTAAAGTCTCAATTCCATCTCCTAATGTAAAATACATTTACTCTTGTCCTCAAGATCCTCTTAGTCTTAACAGTTTTAACGTTGTTCAACTATCTAAATTCAGAGTCCCCAAGACCTAAGCCAAACTTTTAGCTATGAAATTCTGTAAACTATGCCTCCCACATGCACATATACATACAAATATCAAAAGCAAGTTGTGTCATTCCAATATTCTGCTATGATATAAATCAATCTCATTATAAATAGGAGGATCGGGAACATAGACATGATTGGACCAAAGCAATACAAAAATTGAACAAACAACTATTAGAGTAGTTCTGAGATGGACAACTGAATCACAAATTCTGATGTGCATACCAATGGGATTGGGAAGTCTTACCCTTGGCCTTTCTGTATGCAGGCCCCATGAGTTTGTCTTGGCTGGAATTTCCCTTGGCAGACACTCCACATTCTTCTTGTCTCCCCTGTCCTGAAGTTTCCACTATGGCTTAAGCTTTGGCCTCTTAGTTTCATATCATAAATTCTTTCAGTCATGTTGTATATACGCTTTTGCTTACCAATTCATTTTTAAAATTTGGATGGAAGACTTCATGGCCCTTGCACGCTGTATGCCTTCAATACTAGTGCCAAAAGATGCCAGCTTGTTACTAGTTTGAGCTTTTTAGTTAGTTACCTATCAGATCATGGCCAAAGTAGCTATGTGGCTAAACCTTGGAAAAGCCTATGTAAGCAGGGTGCCCTGTAACTCTAACTTATAAAGGGAAAGTATTTCAAATGGGGATTCTCTTTTATAACCTGATTATAGCCTGTGATTGATGGGGGTCTGTTCAATTTTCTATTTTTCTGGTAAAAAGTATCCAGAAAATGGTGTTAGTCTCTTCAGTGACCATCCCCTTCTTTTTCACAACTTTTATTTCACAACCCCTTTTTGTGTGCTTTTTGTTCATTGTGCACCACAAATGTCACAGGCAGCAGCTGCAATAACCATGCTACACCCTGACTTCTGACATTTCCTTTGTCAGATTAATTCGCTCATCACGTTTAAGTCAAGTCTCCCAAATCTTTAAGACGTTAACAAATGCTGAGATTATTATTATTTGGTTGTTGTTGTTGGAATGTAATACAAATAGCATCAAGTCCAGTTCTAGACATAGCCCTTACTTCTCCTTTGAGGCCTCATGAAAGCAGTCTTTACTGCTCCTTTTCATGTAGCTACCCTAGATTTTTAGCTTCCACTAGAACTTTCCTCTAAGCTACATTTACAGCATTTTAAGCTTTTCCAGCTATTTTTTTTCTCAGTTGTTCCCAATACCACCTGCAAGCTCTATTCAAGGTCTAAGTACCACATTCTTAGGTCTAATAATAACAGCAGCAATGCCACTTTTCCAGCACCAGTTTTCTGTATTAGCTTTGCTTGCATCACTGTGACAAAATACTTGACAACAGAGAAAAAAAACCTAAAGGAATAAAAATTTGTATTGGTTAGTGGTTTCAGAGAACTCTGTCTGCTATAGCAAAGGGGTGTATCAAAATGATTCCTTTCACATCACCGTGTGCCCGGAAACCGAATTCCTGGCTGCAACTGACCGTGGGGAATAAGTAGAAAATGGGAATGTTAACTGTTCATGCTCTCCTTTCCCATCCCCGCACCCCCACCCTCCCATGTCCCAGACAGTGGGATTGTACCTCGTGTTCAGAGTGGGTCTTTATCCACTTAGTTTATCTTTTTAGGACATAAGCTCACCGATACACCAAGAAGTGCACCTCTCTCATGTTTCTTAGTAGAATTTTAAATTCAATCAATTTTATCTGGTACCTGTAGTGGCTGAAATAATATTTTGAACAAAATAACATTTCCTGGTAGTACCAGTAGTCTTTTAATGGTCACTTCATCGAAATGAAAGGTGCTTTCTCAAAACAGATCATTGAAAGATATTCATTATATGAGGCATTTAACCTGAGAAAACATCCCTAGCAAACTCAAAATGGGCAAAAACATTTTAACTAAAATAATGGGTTTTTTTGTAAGATTTTACAAGAACATTATTTTTAAAAATTATAATACATTTTACTCACTGTAATATGAAGATTTGATAATTTACATAATCCTTGTCTTTTTCATTGTGGCAATTTGATTGACAATGGCTCACCTAAAATTGTATATTGAATACTTGCTTCCCATCTGGGGGTTGTTTGGGAAGAATTAGAAGGTGTGGCTTTGTTGGAGGTACATTGCCGGAGACTGGCTTTGAGGGTTAATAATCACAGACATTTCCAAGTTAGCTGTCTGCCACCTTATTGTTGTGTCTCATGACATAACTTTTCAGGCACCTCTCCAGTGCCAAGCCTGCCTGCCAGCTGCCATAATCCCCACCATGATGATCATGCCTTACCCTCTGGAACTGTAATCTCTCATTACTTCTATAAATTGCCTTGGTTATGGTGTTTTATCACACCAATAGAAAAGTAAAGTACAGAACATTTTACTCATTGTTTTATGAAGATTAGATAATTTACATAATCCTACTGTTTTTGTTGACCTTATCAATGCTCATGACTGTCAATCATCCTTGCTTTGCTTATGTCTGAACTTTGGCCTTTTGCTTTCTATTTTTATTAGTGAACACTTTCCTCCTAAGTCTTTTGTAATGGTCCTCTCCACTCTCCACAAGTCTGAGTCCAGACACCTCTTAACTGCCCTTGCTTTAAATTTTTGTGTTAGTTATGACATGCCATGACTTGAATGTGGGGTGTGGGTTTTTCATTATAAAAGTCAGCTTCTTCACATAACTTACACTCAGCTGAGCTAAATTAATGTGCTAGTAGGAATCTTATTTAGGAGAAGTTTACATAGTTCATAAAATCATCTATCAGATTTTCAGAAACTAACAAATATTTCAGGAGGCATAAGTCAGCCCTTCGTTGGGAACAAAACAGTCTCTTGAACTTGTAATTGTGAAAAGTTAAGAGAAATGATAGTGTGTGATGATATAAAAACTCTACTTTGAACAGTATTTAGGCATGAATTTTTTAGAAGAACTAGCATTTTCTTCCGAGTCTGAAGACAAAAGCTGTTCCCAGTTGTCTTTTTCTGATTAAATGAAGGAGCTTCACAAGTTATTTTACAATCTAGTCAGTTAACCCAAAACTTGTGATTCACTTATAGTCTAAACAAACAAACTACAGCCTACAAAACCTCCTATAAATCAGGTTGTCCTGTAGATGGTTCCATTTGTAGCAATCATATAAGGACTGTTAGCTAGAAAGAATAAATCAGTATTTTTCTTGCACTTTCCAGTTAACAGTAGAAGCAGAACATCTACAAATTTCAATTCATATAAACATTTTCTTTATCAGTTTAACTTTTTTGTTTATTGATTCACTAGCCAAGGATATTAAATAATCTTTAATCTACTTCCTTTAAAGGGATTAAAGTGGAGAAATCTAACACACCCTTTGTATTACACAAAACTTATTTCTCAAATAAAATTCTGTTTTGTATTTATTAACCTATCATTAGTCTAAAACTTGAGGCTAGTAATTTCTGTTCACTACCTATTTTTTTTAATGCTTTATAGATTTTATTATTTTTATAAACTTCTTTTGTGAAATTGATTCACAGAGAAAAATGCTGAAGTCATAAGTCAGGTATAGGTAAAATACAGAGAAGCTTTAGATGCACATGGGGCCTTCCCATTGTGACCCATTGTTTTCCCATCTCTTGACTGCAGTGTGTGCCAGCAAATTGAGTTATGTTGCATTCTTTTTTCTTTTTTCGCTTTTTTGGTACCGTAACTGCCTCACATAACAGGGATAATTCATACATATTTTATTTGATCTTGTCTCATTTCTGATGTTTTCCTAACATTTGCTTTATTTTTAATATTTCACTCAGAATGTGTAACATCTGTTCAAAACATTTAACCAAATCAGTTTTATTGATATAAATCAACAAACCAATAGTAATGCAGGGAAAACCACCATATAATTCTTCTTCAACTCAATGAATCACTGTGAAGAGGCTTACACTTGAAAGGCTTTTAATTTTTCTATAAAGTTCCTTGAAACAGATGTGAAAATTCACTCATCTCCCACACTGTCTAGTTCAAACAGCTGTAATTATTTCATGGATTACACTTGAATGAAATGAAAGTCCTCAGATTATTTTATCTAAGCAGCTGCTATTTTCTGACATCAAAACACCATTTTGCTTGATTAGTTCTTGGTTATTTGCCAGTGAATAAAGATAAAATGCCTCTGACCTCAGTGGTAAATTAGTTCATTCTTCTCAGCAGTGTTCTTGAGACTCAGAAGATATGCCATAGTTTTATAAGCTACCTTTCAACATAAATCCCTACATTGGGCTTTCTGTTGGGTAAGGGGGGGAAGGAGCTAATGCCCTATCAAAAGTTTAAACCACAATATTCATATAATGTGCTTTTCTTTTCTTATGATGAATGTTAAGTGAATGAAGTGATGCTTGAGTTAACCTAAGGATAGGAACTGTCAGCTATCCCCGGGAGCTAGTGTATAATTCCACTCTGAACAGTTGGCCCCACTCTCTCGGGGCATCTGTGTAGGTATCTTGCAGGCAGCATGTGTAAAGCCAAAGGTATTACCTTTTCAGTCACCCTAGGGGATGAGAATGTGGAGAAACTTGCTTAGATTTTGCCTTCAGCCCTTCAGTTAGTCTTGCTATTGAGATGGACCGCATCTACTTTCTAATATGCTTCTACCTCTTTTGGCTGCTTCTCCCCTCTTACACGACTGAGAGTTAATACACACATGGATGACCCAGGCTTTGTGATGCTTACACTATGTTTTAAACTTAAATTACAATGTTTAAAAGATCTACAAAACAAAAATACCCCTCAACTGTAAACCCCACTTTCCCAAGGACCAATAATTTTCTGGAACGCTAGGGTGTGGTGGAAATGTTCTCTGTATGCTGTAAATCAAAGAGCTGTTTTAGCCTCTGTGGAGCACCGTAGAAGTGGGTGGACAATCAGTGGAGAGACAGATAGAAGGAGGATGGAATTAGTCAGTCCATCTGACCCCCGAGGAAGAACCATGTAAGGAATACAGGTGAGTCATGGGCCCGGCCATGTGGCATATAGAATACTAGAAATGGGTTGAATTAAGATGAAAGAGCTAACTATTAATGTGCTTGAGACATATGCCAAACAGTATGAAGTTAATATAAGCGCCTGATTCATTTCTTTGGGGGAAAAAGCCGCTGCTGGCAAGGTCCAAACCTCTGGCTCAAATGGGGCCAGAAATAGTCTACAACACTAGGGTCTGTTTATGTAAGATAGCAAGCCATGTGTTTTTACTTTTGTGAACAAGGTAGGTTACCCAACTGCACAGGATGTAGGCAAGAGGTACATAGACAGGAAGTATGTCAGGATGTATGCTTGCCTCTGATTGGATGAAGGTGGGTTGGATGAAGGTGGGAAGCCTTGAATGCTTCGCCTTTAGAAGCCCCTGACTACTGTCATTCAGTACCATATCCTGAGCATGGGTTTTGGGTTTAGACCTGGCAAGTATTCATGGTCCTGGCCAATATTTAATAAAACTTGCTTTAAATCTGGCTCAAAAATGGTAGTAGTGATCTTATTCCTGCCCAGAGGGATTAACAGCTGCTTCCCTCTTTAATTTTCTTTGTATTTTATTTCTTGTGTACATAGATAAGTGTATTACAAGTGTTCCTTCAAAAACCAGTTTCCTGGAGCCAATACACACATGTAAGGATCAGTTTTAAAAATAATTAAAACCAAGGAGGCAACTTTTATTATAAAGGAAATTAGAATCACTTTCTTGGACTTCTTAGTTTCATTAAAACATCATTTCAGATTTGACTCAAAGGAAGCTCAAGAGCAATTTTATTAGCATTCAAGACAGCTACCTACTCCATCCCCCTCACCAAACCCCATCCCACCCCACCTCACCAAACCCCATCCCACCCCACCTCACCAAACCCCATCCTCCACCATGGCAGGCAAGTCATGTTTCTCTTTAGTTGCCTAGAAAAGAATACAGGAAAGGAATTGGGAGAAAGGTAGGTATTTAAGCCAGCAAGGAGGTTAGAGACAGGGCAGACAAGCAGCTGCACAGTGTGGAAGGAGTGGAGGGCAAGAGCAAGGGAGCCAAAGAGCCAGTAAAGGCACAGGTTTTAGTCAGTTTTACAGGCAGGAGGCTGAAGAAAAAAGAGGAAGTTATTCCTTGCTGATCAAGCCTCAGTGAGGACAGCTGAACCTTATGGTGACTGATAGTGACTGTGCTGGGCTGCAGGTAGTTGAGACGCAGGGATTCTGGGTAAAGTACAGTGTTTCATTAAGGGAGGCGACTCTGCCTCTCTCTTTAGTGCAATGTGTTAGAAATGGGAGCAAAAGGAGGAAACCCATCTTGATTAATCAAATGCTGAATGTGCTGTTCAATTGCTGAGGGGATTGTGGGTCAGTACCAGAATGGTAATGTATGTTTTAGCCATTACCATTTGCATATTGTCTTCCAGTCTCCTCCTCTAAATACTCCCTGCCTTGTAGAAGTGTCCTTAAAAAGCCTAGAGATCCAGATGCTCACCTTTGAGTGACTGCACGTTTTCTTTCAGAGTCAATCATATCCTAATATAGTTTAAGGACATTTTGTTGTATAGTCACTGCAATCATGTAATAAAAGACTGATCATCTAGCAGCAATGAACGTTGAAGACAATGCCCCAAAGCCAAACACAATGAATGGTATACTTAAGATGCTTCAGAGCAATGGAGGAGGGCAGAAGCCTTGGTATGACAAGAAGTCCTAGTTTTAAAGATGGGGAGAGAGTACCATGCTAAGGCTGGGAAGGTATCCCCAAGGCAATATAGCTTGGCTTACCTCTCAAATATTTTATTTCCACACAAATTAGATATTAAGAGATAGGTGGGGTTGAGAGAAAGGCAAAAATGTATCATCTTTCTCAGGCAAAAAGAAAAATCATTAAGCAGGGCCCTGAAAGTAGAACTTCAGGGCTGAGAGACACGACAAAAGAAAACCTTCTCTTAAGATCTTTACAAAAAGGTAGAGGAACTCGGTCTTGCATTGCAGAGAATCAGGCTTTGTTAATAAGTAAGCTGTGAGATGGACCACACATGACTCAGACTGTATGACAGTGGTCATGGAGATAATGGTTAGGCAAGTGAGGCTGGTTATATGTGATCACAGCAAGCTACTGTGGATGCTGGGGAGCAGAGGTTTTTGTTTTACTAACAAAGTTGATCAGCTCACTACTGGTCAACATTCCATAAATCACCCTACCTTGTAAAGTTTTATGCAAAGAAATTTAAATCGTTTAATCTCATCACTTGAGAAAACTTTGGGTTACTCACTGCATCCCCTCACCCACATTCCGACCTGGAAAAACTGACCTCTTCTCCTTCTATGCCACTTTCCTTTACTTCATTTACACTGGTTCTTTAAAAATTAGCCAGGTGTGAAAGACTGTGTCCTTAGTTCCCAACAGATGGGAAGAAGCCACAGTTGCCACCAGTGCTAGGAAAAACAAAAAACAAAAAACCAAAAACCTGAGGGAACGTCCTCTTAGTCCAGTTTATCCTTCTTGCAAAATGAAATTTCCTTGTGCAGTTACTTTCACCTTGTGTGTTTGTTTCTTGGACATGGAGAGTGTTTCCAACGCCTGCTTAGGGACTCACAGGCTTGGGTGCTCTTGAGTGTTTAGTTTTTTTATCTGCTTGTCTTCGAGTTAGAAACAAAGACAAAAAACATGGACGCCTGAAGTCCGGGACCAGACCCTGACTGGGCTGACTGGGCTGGCTGGGCTGGGTGGGTAACTCAGAGGCTCTGAAGTGTCCTTTGTGTCACCAGTCTCTCACCATTTTGCACTACATAAATCCTCTCATGTAATTTGTTTCAAACTAAGGCAGGTTAAAAAGATAGAGAATAAAGAAGGCATGGGAAGGGAAAGAAACCTCTCAACTTGCCTTCTTTTTTTATGGCTGAGAGTCAAGAACTGAAATACAATGAGTAAAACCAATGTGGCTTGCAGAGACAATATTCCTTTTCTTTTAGAGGTATCTCAAAAGTACCTTCAGTCAGGATGTATATGGCGTTTGTGTTTAACTTAACAGGCCTCTCATCTCTAAAGTGGATCAATGTACCTTATAAAACCACCTTATACTTTAACTTACCAAAGGAAACTATTTAGGATAAATAAATAAAGTAAATAAACTTATTTTGCAAACATCATCAAGTTTACTTTGCTTTTAAACTTTAATGATGAAACATTTTTTAATTTATTCATAGATAATTTCCTACAAGTATACATAGTCACTCCTCAGTGCTTTCCAGCTCCTCCCAGATCTCTTCCTTTTATTTACTTATTTACTTCATTTAATTTTAATAGTCTGCTGAGTTTAATTAGTGCTCCCTATATGCCACTATGTACCTGAGTGTGGGGCCTTTCCCTGGAGTATTGGTGAGCCTACCCTGGGCTGTTTCCCTAAAGAAAACTGACTTCCTCCCCTAGAAGCCATCAACTGTGGATGGCTCCTCAGCTGGGTGTGGAGTTCCTGTGTCCCTCATGCAGACATTCTGTAATGTTGACTGACTTGCTCTTGTGGAGTCCACGTACAAGTCTTGTGGACTTGCAGGCAGCCATAGCTACTGTGAATCAATGAGTGTGGTGATCCTGCTATGTCCAGAAGACAAGGCTTCACCTCAGTCCCTGACCTCTAGTTCTTACATTCTTCCTTCCCCCTCTTTAGTGCTATTCTAGAACCTTTTGGAGAGTCTCTAAGATATAGTTGTAGCCCTTATGACTGGACACTGCACACTTGGACAGTCTGGGAGTACTAACCACTGTCCACTGTAATGAAAGAGACTCAGAGCCAGATATCAGGGAAAGGCTGAAATATCAGAGAGAGGAAACACCACAGTCAAATCTCACCCAGCTGTCTTCCATCTTCCTCAGCCTCACTCCTAGTTGCTTCTAATTGTTGCTGTTTCCCTACGCCTACCTTAACTACCCTTCTCTCCCAGCTGTATCCCACTCAGGTTAGGATTAAAAACTACTCTATTTGGTAGTTAGCCTTAAACTTACTCACTGAAACACATAAAGTTCTGTCTCTGGAGTTATAGGATTAAAGGCATAGGTTACCACTCCCAGCTTTCCCTGTGCTGAAAGTAGAGGTGTGTGTCATGGAAGCCCAGCTGTTTGGCCTTGTACTCACAGAGATTCAGAACTCCTGGAGCTATGTGAGTTAACGCTGCCATTGAAGCCCAGTTGTTTGGCTTTATACTCAAAGATCCAGAACTCTCTGATCTTATGTCTACCTAGTTTTTGACTGTGTGTTGATCTCTTGATATTCCAGGTTTTATTAAATATGTAACATATCACTATAGTCCACTGCACCAAGAAGCAAATGCAAGGGAAGAGGTGGTGGGGAACTTCACTCATCCTAGAGTATAGTGTTTGATGCTATGTCCATTTTAAACTTGGCTTACTTTGTGAAACTGGTAATGAAATAGATCCTTTCAACAATATAACTTCAAAAGCCACAAAAATCATTCATGTTTCTGTCAAGATACTAGAGCATGTGTGCTGGGAGTGGGGATGCAGTGAAGTCACTGAACTAGAGAACTCCACAGGTAGAAAGAAAGATTTCTTGGTAATCATATTGCCAAGGCTATCTCTCAGGCTGGGGGAGAAGGGAGGAGGCAAGAGGGCAGAAGCAAGTAGATTTTGTAGGAGAGTCAGCAGGGTCGGGTGTTTGGGCTAATACAGGCTGTCCAGACTAACCAAGAATGAGACAATTAGATGCCCTTGCTAAGACAGTTGACCTTTGGGGATGGATTAAGGGAAGTTGCTGGAGGGCTAAAGTAGGTTTCTTCACAAGATCCATTTTCCTGGTTAATAAAATTATACATTTTTTTCTCATAGTGGTTTACTTGACAAATTATTGGTAGGTATTGTAAAACCTATTCTTTCTCTGCTTAATTTAACTGGATTTAATTCTCCCCATTATTGTGTTTTTGCAGAAGATCTGGATGACTTGAGAATGGAGGGTGTAACTACCCTGGTACTTTCGGGAAGCAAATTTAACCAAGGTCGTCCTACTCACCCTGCCGAGCCACAGGCCAAAGTCACACTGAACATCTGTTCAAGGTGTGCCAGGTAAAATATATAGTTAGTGTGCAGTATATAGACTACTCACCTAGATTTTTAAATCTAAGATTTTGATGCAAAGAGTGTACTGTGTGCTAAGAACACATTTTTCTTTTTCTCCTAATTGCCTTTGTTCTGATATGGCTAAAGTAGTCCGCTTTGCAGTTTATCTTTGTGCCCAAGGCCAGTCTGACCAACAATGAATCAAAGAGCTTCGGCTGTCTCTGCTTCACAGCTGGATACTGTATTGAGGCTTACAGTCCCTGAGGTTCATTTCTGTCTGTTCTTCATTTCTCTTTCAAGAGAAGATTTTAGGGGTTTTGAACATTCAGAGCCACCTTGAAAGCACCTGCCTCAAAAGTGTTTGTTCAGGTATAGTTCAAGTTCTGGTATGATTGGCCTTTGAGCCTGGCCCTCATCCTGTTCACCTCCTGGTAAGAATTTAATCAGTCTGAGGCTTCCGGGTTTTGGCAGCTGGAAGCAATCTTTGCTTACACTACATGTGGCCCAAGAAGCAGGTTGGTTACTGCCAAGTCAGCTCTGGGCCTAGAAGCAATTGGCCAAATTGCACTGATTCATTCTTTTGTAGAAACTAAATCTCATTTGCAAAGGGCTTTTAAGTCTGCTCAAATGATAAAACAAGCCTCCTAACCCTTATGTAAATGGTTCAGATTAGCAAGGACAATGTAGTAGCTGGCCAATTTTATCTCCCTTCTTTATGTCTAGCTGGTCTGTTGTGCAGCTTGAGATCGGATTAGAGGATGGGAAATAGAAAGGGGGAAGGGTAGGAAAATCAAATCGGATTTTCGTAGCTTTTGCTCTGGCTTTACTCCTTCAGAATTTTGATTTTAATTGTCACTGGCTTAGAAAAATGTAAAGGAAAACTTCCGGAAAATCAAGGGAAGTTACTTGAAAGCAGTAAGAGAAACACTAAAGTATTCTGTAAACATGAACAGAACATCACCTTGGATGTGGAATACTTAGGGCACCGTCTTTATATCTTATTAGGGTTGTGAAGAAAAGTACTACGTTTGTTTGGTTGATTGATTTTGGTTTCTCTTTGTAGCCTTGCTGTCCTGACACTCACTTTGTAGAGCAGACTGACCTTGGACTCTGAGATCTATCTGCCATTATGCCTTCTATGGAAGAGGGTTCTTTGGCTTTTTGTCTTAAATTTTATGCTATGTTTCTACAGGTACAATTTGACTGGATTGGGTTCATGCTTAGCATTTCATGTTTCATGATGTTTATAGGTGTGTTAGATGGAGATGCGATGCGTGTTTTTCTCAGAAAGAAATACCTGTCAGAGTATCTTGCTAAACTATTAAAGGCTGAGAAAATACCAAGCACATGATAGCTCTTCATTCCCCTTTCAAAGTAATAGAGCTGGCATTGCAATCACAAACAACCGGTGTTTAAAGTGAACCCATAACAATTTATTCAAGAAATATTCCACCAAGTAATATTTTGGTTTTTGATGTGTCAGGAACAGAATGTAGATGAAAGTACTTACAAGGCCAGAAGCAACACAAAAGTTTTAATAAAGAACATATGCTGCATGGGTAAAAGGAACACAGAGGGTGAATTTTCAGAGAAAACTGCCTCCTGAGAAGAAATGGAGGGCTTAGTATAACAGGAGCTTGTTTGCTCTTACCTCTGGAGTCATTGGGGGGTAAGGGTCCTTTGTGGACAGGTAGGAAGTAGACATCTCACTGTCTTCTCACATAGAAAATTTATTCATTCAGGGCTCTGCTCCATGGGTAAGAAGAAATTAGGACCTAATTGTTGAGTAAGGCATTGAAAGAGCAAGAGGGGAGAGAGACACCTTCTTGCCTCAACTGAGAATAATTTAAGAGTAAGTTGTACTAGGATCCAATAAGTTTAGTATCCTCCAAAGCTGTCCCAGGGCAATGTCACAGAGTGAATTTCACAGATTAGGTAGGTTGGGTTTCAGGAAATATTTTTATTATAGGTGAAAACTTAAGAGTAAGGGGGCAGGCAGAATACGAGTGGGTTCTAAGAGAGGACTGCCGGGGCTGGAGAGATGGCTCAGTGGTTAAGAACACCGACTGCTCTTCCAGAGGACCCAGGTTCGATTCCCAGCACCCACATGGCAGCTAACCAGGAGAGGACTGCCATTGTTAGACATAAATTTGGAGTTCCAAGGAAAGTGACCTCAACAGGGACACCCTTAACTCCTGGTCAGGACTGCTTGCTACTCAACAAAGTTTAAGAGCACGTGAGCAGAGACCAGCAGTTAAGTTGACTTTATTCTAATGCCAGCAGTAACTGTGCTCCCTATTGGCTACCCTCCCACCTCACAGTCTTTTGTGATTGGCTAGTTTTGAAAGACTCAGCACAAATGGAATGAAGGGAAATTAAGGCACTTCAGTTTTAAGAATGTAGCAAGGACTTTGTGAAAATGAAAGTTTTATAAGTTGGGAGAAGTAAAATTAAATTCCTTGTTATAATGCAAACTTTTATAGTGTAATAAAACCCTTTCTTATGCAGAAAATACAACTATTTGATTATTTTTGTAATACCTCCAAGGGTCCATCTAGATCTATAAGCTTTACCAGGCTGAGGCATGCAGGGATGCCCTGCTGGATCAAGTTGTTACTAAAATGACTTCATGATCCTCTCTACCGTGGTGTCTGTACTGGACTGAGGTTTGGGACATACTTTTAGGGCCCAGGGAAGTATTTGATCACACACAGCTTCCAGGCTTCTATGTTCATTTCTATGTAAAAGGAGAATAAAGATTGAAAATAAAAAAAAAAAATCAGAACATGAAGTAGTTCTCCTAAATGGTTTTAGAATTTGTGTCCTCTGGCCAAGAAAATAATGCTCATAGAAACAAGGACATTTTCAATGTCTAACCCAAAGAGCTGTCTGTCAAGGTTGAAGGCAGAATGGCCTCTTTCTATGTTCCCCCTATATTCCCCACCCTATCCTCTCTAGCCAGCTTCTTTCTTCTGTACCCAGAGGCAGCACAGGCCACTGGGTCAGGATCTAAGCAGCCGAGGTCCAATTTGCTAAAGACTGAACTATTTCTGCTTTCTTGTGTTTCTCAATAGTTGTATATTAGTGTTCACACTATCCATCATATGATCTTGTAAGAACATCACACATATCCTTAATTTGTGCTTGTCAAAATATTCTGAATTAATGAATAGTATTTTTCTATTTTTAATTTTTAATAGAGAAACATGAGTCACAAGTTGATTAAATCACTTGTTAAAACTGTTAGATGCTTTAGGTGCTCCTATCTTACTGAACTTTCAGACTCTTTTCTGTTTTTTTCATGGAAAACTTCATAGCATCCCTCTGCATGCTTGTCAGCCTCTTAGATACTCCCTCTTTCTTTCTTTCTTTCTTTTTTAAAAAATAATGAAAATATATTTTTTTCTGGCACAGAAAATATCCTGACTGTAGTTTTCTCTCCTTCTATTTGTCTGAGTTCCTCCACACCTCCTTCTCCCCTGGATCGACTCTCCTTTTTATCTTTCCTTAGAAAACAAGCAGATTTCTAAAAGACAATAATGAAATAAAACAAAAAATAAAATTTAAGAAGATAAAACAAAAGCTAGCAAAGAAGAATTGATCAATACGAATGAACAGAAGGAAAAGAACCCAAGGGAAAACACAAGAATATGAGACCCACTCATTAGAACACTCAAGAATTCCATAAAAATCACTCACCTAGATTCCATATTATATACCCAGAGGACCTGGTGCAGACCTGTGCAGACCTTGTGCTTACTGCTTCAGTTTCTATGAATTCATATGACCTTAGTTGGCTTAGAAGGCCTTGTTTTCTTTATGTCCTTTATTTGCTCTGGCTCTTATAGTCTTTCTGCCTCTTCTTCATGGGTTTCTCTGAGCCCTTAGGGAAGGAATTGATGGTGACATCACATTTAGGGCTGAGTGTTCCAAGGTCTTTCATTGTATGCATAATGTCTAGCTGTGGGTTTTTGTATTTGTTCTCATCTGCTGCAGAAGGAAGATTCTCTGATGATGGCTGAGCAAGGCACTGATTTATGAGTATAATATAATGTCATTTTCTTGCTACTATTTTCCCCCTAGAGCAGTAGCATTAGATTGTATCCTATTTCTCTGGGCTATCTAATCTCAGATTGTTGGTTACATAAGCACTGACAGATATGGGTTCCATCTTGTGGAGTGGACCTTAAGTCAGATATTGATTGGTTACTCAAACAAGGTTTGTGCCACCACTGACTATAATGTAGGATGGCACTGTAGATCAAAGAATTTGTGGCTTGCTTAGCATTTGTTTCTCTTTTGGTAGCATGCAGAGTTCCTTCCTTTACAAAAGGCAGTAGGGTACAGTGGTGAAGGCTCTATGTAGGAACCAACCTGAATACTCCACGTTCAATGAATTGTGTAGGTGTTGTCTTCAGTAATGGGGTCTTGCTGTCTATTTATGAGAGCAACCTATAGTCTTGCAACGGAGAGGGTTGTTTGGGGATACTCATGGATCCCCTTTGGTGAACAACTCAATTAGATGTAACTCAGTTCCACGACTTAAGCATAATTTGTTGACAAGAGATGTCCATTTGGGACTGTGTCTCTCCCATTAATTGGTGATTTCATTTAGAGCACTTTAATATATGTATATATTTAGGAAACTTCTACTCCATTGGGTTTTCATAGCATCTCTGAAAAAGCCCTTAATTTTAGTTTTCTCTCACTGCATTTCCTCCTTTGTCCATCTCTCTTTTTCTCCTCCCAGCTTACTCCTCTCATTATTATCCCCCAACCCATCTGTAGTAAACTATTCTGTTTCCATTTCCAAACAATATTCATCTGTCTCCTACTCCCTCACTCTGTGACTAACCCCTGTGGTTCTACAGATTGTAACTTGGTTATCATTGACTTAACAGCTAAGATCCACATCTAAGCAAATACATACCACCTTTTTCTTTCTGTGTCTGGGCTACTTCAATCAGGGTGATTTTTTTTTTCTAGTTCCAGGCCTTTACCTGCGAATTTTACATTTCTTTTTTAACAGCTCAGTAAGAGCTCCATTGTGTAAATGTAGCACATGGTCTTTATCCAATCTTCTGTTAAGGGACATCTAGGTTGTTGTCACTTTCTTATAAGCACAGCATCAGTGGACGGAGAGAAGAGGGAGGAAGGGAAAGGGGGAAAGAAGAGGGAGAGGGAAAAACAAAGACACAGACAGAGAGAGAACCAGAATGTCAAGGTAAGAAGATTTGGATTCTTTTTCCAGTTCATAGAAAGGAAGTAGAATGAGGGGAGAGCAAAGTTTGTATGTTAAGTATTAGCAGTGAATATCTGTGAGCAGTTAGATTTAGAGACTTTATAATTATTATATATCTGTATCTTATTAAAGCGATAGCTTTCATCACATCTTTTTAAGATGTTGTCATGACTATCTTGTTTCCTGAAGTTTCTGAAATAAACAACGGGCCTGAGAAGTGCTTTTGTGTCCAAGTGACTGGGCCATTTGTAACTCTTAGGGATTAGTAAATATTATGCTTTTGTAATCTGATAATCTTTGTAACAGTTTAGAATAGCATGTCTCCACTGGATTTGAGTTGTCAGAAGTAAGAAAGAGAATGTGTTGAAAGTTCAAAGGAAAAACGTAGAATGCATTTATAAAATCTTCTCCTGAGGAATTGGCTTCAGCAAAGCCCTGGTACTCCACCTTTCCCAACTTTGTGTGGAATTGTGACCTAGTGTTGAGGGTAATTGTGATGTGTCCAGCTGCCTTCCCCATGTTATGGAAGATTCTAACAAAAGCAACTGGGGTACCCTCATCCCCCAAATTAGCATGTTCTTAAGGACACAGTAGAGAGTGTTAGAGCTGATTTCAAGAAGTGTGTCTTCCATATCTTCCAAGTCAGCCAATGTTTACCAACCAGATAGGATGAGCATCCCCATTCTGTCCCTCTCCCTTTCTTCTCTTTCTTGTCCTCCTCCTTCTCTCCACTGCTGGGGACCAAACCCAAGGCCTTGCATTTATGTTCTGTTCCAGCATATATGTGCAATATCCTGAGAATGTTACTAATACAGCCTTTATGGGACATATCACTGAGGTCCCTCAGGACCACATCTAGAAACACCATACTTTCCAGCAATTCTTGTTCTTGGTTCATATCCTTATCCAAAGGAAACATCTACACAGACTCCTTCCAGTCAGAAGCCTTTGGATGGCATGGTCAGTTCTTAGAATCTGTTGCCATTGACTGAAACTCTTAAGAAACACTCAATCCATGCTCTTACTTGTTGTTTCCAAGTAAAAAATGACCAGATGTGGTGGGAGGGGGAAGGGACCTTGAATAAGCATATACAAGGATGAAAAAAAAATTCAGAGGGAAAGCTGAACACAAAGTAAATATATGTGTAGCAATCTTATTTGCATTTCCATCCTTGATAAGCCATGCTTATGATTCTTATCCTCTGTATAGTTGTTGTTAACTCTTCCGCATTTTAAATTCTTTTTACTGTTTTTTTTGATAAATACAAAATAAAGAAGGAAAAAAAATGACAAAAAGTCATTGCATATTATTAAATATGACCCTGCTGTGTTACTTGCTACAAAATTTTAAAAAGATTAAAACTATCTTTTTAAGATCCGTGAATAGCTTACTTACAATAAATAAAAAGCCTTCAAGATTTTGTCTTTCAGTATTTTATGTATGAATAGGAAAGGACAGATGGAAGACAGTAGTGTGTTAGCCTGACTTTCTGGTTTGAGTCCAACCTCTCAAAGCTCTATTGTGCTGTAAATATTGACATAATATGTGTAATTTTAACACACATGACATAATTTGACAACTAAAAGAATCTCATAATTAATTTCATAGTTAATAGATAAGTGATGTCCAAGATGTATAAATATTCCAGGCTAGAATAGCTCATTGCCACCTCCTTCAGATCATGAAAAGAAGAAGCCTTTATAAAGCCATTTTAGGTAAATAAAACATTATCTCTGTTGAGTATAGCAGTGTCCTTTTAATTGTAAACATTGTCTGTTTGGGGGTGGAATTTTAATCAGATATTGTCCACCTTGTTTTGTCTTTGGACCATTTCACTGGTATAGTTTGAAATCTTTGAACAAACTAAGGAGTCACATGATCTGATTTACCTGTGTAGGAGACACATCTGCTGTTTTCAACTGAAATGTAAAGTGTCGTTAGGCCAATAATACAAATTTCTGAAAATTATCAGCAAATCCTTAATGGTTTAAAGAAATGGTGTTGATCTTTTTGGTATACGTGTGTGTAAAAACCGTTTTTACTTTAAGTTTCTCTATTAAATGTCTTGAGTTTCTGTTTCAAGGTAGCAGCAAAGTTGCTTGATGTCAAGATAAGCAGAGGCACCACATTACTGTTTTGATAAAGCTTATAGGACATTGTAGAAAGACCACACATTAGTTCTGTCTATCCCCTGCCATCTGAGGAGTTAAATCTTGTTTTGTGAACTCATGCCAAGGAGTTCCGGGTGGTAAGATGCCATTTGCTTTTGATGGTGCAAGTGTTTGCATTCCTTTATGCTTAACATCAGTTGTGAACCAAACAGGGCTGGGAAACTCAAAGCCATCTTGAAAGAAATTAGATTATAGAGAACATACAGCGATGTTGGCTCAGGGAAGGCGGCCTTGGAATTGGAGCAGAATTTTGTTTCCAAATACCTTGATGAGTTTCAAAACTTGTCTGTCATGCAACTAAAAGTTCATTATTGTTTCTCTTTAGCCCTGTGGTACTAAACTTCTGAGAGTGATTGTAAGTTGAATTTATAAAAAAGAAATAGATTATTTTGGGTCACAGCATGCTGAGAAAAAGGCCAATACCAAATCTTTTGTGAACTAATTGTAAACTATCTGTACTAGGATTTATTAGCTGATACGGTATCTGCACAAGTAATCACACACTATATTCAGTTCACTTGTATGCACATTTTGTCCAGCTGCTTTTATAAGATTTGCTTCAGCAATTTGTCACTAGAAGAAATGGTGGACTAAAGAGGCATGATCTGAAAAAGGAAAATAATTACTTTTCACTGTCCTAAATTTATTTAATTTATTTCTTTACATGCTTTATAAAATTCACCAGTCTCATTTAAAAGGAGTAACGGATTCCACTAGAGGCATCTATATAATGAGACATACACTGATACTCAAGTATCAGCAATATTCCATTTGAAACTTATTGCATTGATCTAGCACAAACTCTATCTGAGACCCTGGGATAACTTTTAAGAGTGGAAATTAACACCTATGACTACCAGGAAATTGTACTCTGGAATCAAGAACACAAACAAATGGCAAATAGTGTATTTGTCAGTTTTCCATATTATAACAAAATAGCTGAGACATTTATTTTGATATGGAGAATATATTTATTTATGTTCACAGATAAGGAGATTTCTGTCTATGACCAATTGGCATTATGGCTTTGAATCTGTGTGTGGTAAAGCACTATTTTATATACTCCTTCATGGTGGAGCAAAATTACTCATTTCTGAACAAAGAAGCAGAAGAAAGGAAGAAGTTGATCACAGTCTCACTTTCCTTTTTCAGACATATCCCCAGTGATCTAAACCACACTCACTGAGCTCTACATAGTAAAGAGTCTGTGATCTTAAGAGAGCTACCTGGAGAATCAAGCCTTTAACAAATTGTTTTAGGACATTCAAGATTCAAGCTAGAGTAGTTGGTGGCAGAGCTATGGACACAAGTGCATGATGGTATAATGTCTATTCTCAATCTGCTAGATGGGGTTAGCTGCATTTTGATAGAGAGGGTTGCTATAGAAATAAGCCCACACTTTCAGAAATATTGCTATATGGCTTTCATTGTTCATTTCAGATCTGCATGAAGCTGGGAACCACTTCATTTCAAACCTTAAATCAATTCCATAGGCCTTTCCTTTATGAATGAATGCAAGAGCCACTGAAACTTTGACAATTGTTTTTGTTTCATGGTAGGGGCAGACTTAGATACACATGTGCACACACATACACACATTTTTCATGTTATGTCTTAAAAGCTTGAGATCCAGAGCAGAGGATCATTTTTGTTTCGAATAAATAAATACTTATTTCCTTGTCAAGTTAAAATTTATTAACAAAAATGCAAGAATTATGTTTTTGCAGTTTAGAATTCTCAAAAATACTCAACACTGAGGATATCTGAAATGTTCTATAGATGATTATATCAGAAATAAAAATTATATTAATTTTTTAAAAGTTTATGTGGCTTTTTTTGGTTTCAGATCATAATGATTATGCCAGTCAGAGCAGATTATCTAATTTTGAGTTTCTGCAGTTATTCATGATCCTGAATTCTCTGCTGTAATATAGTTTCCCCCACTTATCTGGTGAGTTATTTGTTCCATACATTTTATTTTTCCTTCAGTTAGAGAGCTTTTAATAATCTCCAAAGCTCCAGGTTTCAGATGTTCCTTTAATTTGTTCAGCTGTTCCAACCAAGTATCATAGACCAGGTAGCTAATAAATGAAAGAAACTGACAGCTCACTGTTCTGAAATCTGGTCATCTAAGGTCAGGGTCAACATGGTTTAATTTTGGTGAGGGGTGCCTTCTAGGCTGCAGAGTATGGTCATAATGGTCTCTCCTCTGGCCTCCCCCTGCCTTTAAAACGGACTACCCACGACTGATTAATAAAGACAGAAACATGGGATGTTTTGGATGTTCTGGAAGCTGGGGATCCTTAGAAAATGCTGTTAGCATGAGGGCCAAAGCCACTTTATAAGAAAACAGGCTGGTGAAGAGGGTTGACTTATGTGAAGCAACACTGTTGTATATTCCTCATGTTCCTGTACTCCCAGCACAAAAACAAACAAACAAACAAAAAAAAAAAAAACAGTGACTGGAGCACATTTAATTACTGAACAATGTCATAAATTAGTGTCAAGGGTATGGGGCATATTATTTTCTAAAATGAGTAATATTTGCCATTTTGTTGGGCATATTCTACCATATACCTTCCTGAAACTGAGCTAAATAGTGACAGCCACAGATTGTACTCTCTAAAGAGCTGAGCAAGGAGTTAGCTAAAAAGTGTAACCCCAGGATGCAGTTCAACACCTCAGTTGCCATGTGGGAGGGGTAGGAGATGAAGGAGAAAGACAGGAAAGAGATAATGTGGTTTGTGGCATGTTGACTACCGTGTGCCATAGTTTGAATAAAAACTTCTCCCCATGGGCTTAGGTATTGAAATACTTGGTCCTTAGTTGGTGGCACTGTTTGGAGAAGTGACAGCATTGCTGAAGGAAATATACCACTGTGTATAAGCTTTGAGAGTTCATAGCCTTATCACATTTCCAGTTTTATTTCTCTGTTTTGTGTTTGTGGAAGGTAATATGATCTCTTAGCTCTCTGCTCCTGTCATCTGCTACCCCAACTTCTCCACTGTTATACCTTCTCCCTCTGGAACTGTGAGGCTAGTTAAACTTTGTCTTCCATAAATTGCCTCTAAGCACAGAAAAAAAGTAACTAATATAATATTATTGTCAAAAGTAACTGCTTTTTCCAGGGTGAGTTGACTTTTTTCTAGCAATCAATGAGAATAAATTGTCTGCTGATTAGTCCTATGTCTTTTAGTGAATAGATCAAAAGAGACATTGCCAGCTACTTAAATAGCATGGAAGACTTCTCAAAGTTATTTAAATCTCAGAGATTCTGCTCAAGTTACCCCCCACAGCAATTGCTTTAGAGAAGATACATATTTGAGACACAAAGCAATATACTCTTGGATGTTCTAATTGATTGTTAGATATTCTCTTTAGAGTAATGACGCCTAAGACTGTGGGTCCTCTTTTTATTTGCTGATGTAGAAATTGTGACAAATGGACCCCATTGAAGTATTTGGTTCATTTTATAAGGTTTTTAATAGTATTGTTTGCACACATGCTGCTTGTAGAGGGGTGTCCTGAGCTTTGTTTTGTATTGATATTAAAAGAAGCAAATTTCAAAAAAAAATAGAGTAGCAATTGTCTGTCTTTCCTAAGATTAGGTCCCTTTTAAAGTTTATCAAAATTAAGGTTTCAGTTTGGGTCAATAAAATGTATAAAATGCATGTATTATTTATATTGAGATAGGTTACTAAGTCACTACAGTATACCAACTCATTGCCTATTTGTTTAAGGGTTTATAGTTAGTGGGTTTTGTTTATTTGTTTTGTTGAACTTGCTGTCTATTCTAGGCTGGCCGTCAGCCTAGAAGTGCTGTGATCATAGGCTCACATCACTTTGCTCAGATTGTTGGATTGTTTTTCAATGTAGACAAATAATGCTAATGGAAAAAAGAAAGAAGTAAACACAGTACATTCAAGTTGGTACTGGAGGGCAGAAAATATTGCTATCTTTCCAATGATTTTTACAAATAGAAATATGAAAGCACTCCTTCCATTTAGTCATTTCATCTACCTAACCTCTATATTATCTATGTAGCATATACATGGGGATGTATTTATTAGAATATAGAGAGAGACAAGTAGGTATTAGCATCAAGATGCATATCATTTGGTCTACCAAAGTGTGGGTAGGGTGGAATGGACATGACACTCACAAATGCTTTTATGTGTGAAAGCTGCTTCCTTGTCAGTTCTGTGAAACAAAATCTCATAGTAGATTTTCTGGTCCTGTGGCATTTGTCATCCTTTCACTCCCTCTTCCGTGATGCTCCCTGATCCTGAGGTGAGAGAGTTGTACTGAATATGTATCAATGGGGGGGGGGGGGTGGAAACCCCACGATCATATGGTCTCTGCATTTTGACCAGCTATGATTTTCTGTAATGCCTTCCAACTGTCACTGCCTTCCTTTGGAAACGTCTGGAACTTGTAAACCAGTCCTAATGGTAAGGATTTTCCATCTGAGTTCTTGATCATAGTTTATCAGCACATTTTGAAAAATATTCTCTTAAAATAGAAAATGGAATCACTTTCTAATAGCTTTTTTCAGCAAGACACACTTAGAGAAGAAAATTAGCTGCTCTTGTAAAACTTGGGGTAAAGCAAATAGGAAGCTTTAGGTAGAAGAGTCTAGTCTTTCAGTTATTAAAAATGAAGATCTTTTGTTATATATGCATTCATTTTATTTATAAGTGATACTACACAGATTCTGCATTTATCCTTAAAGTGGTGTGTGTGTGTGTGTGTGTGTGTGTGAGTGTGTGTGTGGTGTGTACTGCCATTAAAATTTTTTCTGGATGCTCTAGCAACACAGGAGAAACATAAAATTTTCCTTAGCTCAAACATTAAAAAAAATGGATAATTTTTATAGTTTATGTTGGACAAGAATGAATAGAGTTATGCATATTTGAAGGGCAATTCCCTGAAGGAAAATATATTCATTTTTGTGATTCTGAAAGGCAGTACTAGCATTAAAGCCAAGCATGTCTAGGTTTTACTCTGCTTCAGAAAGGTCAGTGGGACAAGTGAGGTGGCCATGGGATAGAAAGGCCAACTTTCCCATTGGAAAGATTGTGGGCTGTATACTTTTATAATGTATAATGTAAATGTATAAAAAAGCATTTGCTAAATAATTCTTCGAGAAAGATTCTGTTGAAGACATTAGATAAGGTGACCTGCAGAGGTAATTGCTAGACATATTCTTCATTGTATTTGTATTCTGTCATGTTGTGAGCTACCACCAATTGAGAGAGAGAGGTTGGGGAGAGGGAGAGAGAGGGAGAGAGGACCTAGAAGGGCCAGACCCATCCTATAAGCCTTTTAAGGCAGAAAGCCTTCTCATGCTTGCTGTTGAAGAGACAGAGAAGTGTTCAATGTGCTATTGCTTGGTTGAGCAGATCTTTGGGAGACACTTAGGTATGCTTGGTGAGTGGGATGTGGCTCTCAGTACTCCAGGAAAGGGTTCTGCACAACTGTATCAGAAGAAGGTAGATTAGGTCAATAACTTGAAAGAAAATAAATTTATTATTATGTTTCTAGATTAGAATCCTACACATCTCACACCTTAATTTGTTTTCATGAGAGCCTGTCAATGTAAGCAAGGTTGCCTAGACTTGCTTTTTAAAAGGTATTTTATGTATTTACATATTTATTATTGTAATAGATTCCTGGCCCAGACTACCCGGGTCTAGATCAAAGGTTTGTTCCCACCCTCTGTCCTGCTTAGCCTTAAATAATCACACACAAGCTTATATTATTTTTCTGCTGATTGACCTTCATTAGAGATCTTCATTTTTAATTATAGTTCTTTAGTCTTAAACTAACTCATCATTCTTATCCTGTTTGGCCATGTGGCTCAGTACCTTTTCTCAGTACCATTTCAGCTTCTTTTTTCTGTGTGGTCTCCTAGCATCTCTGTGGCGTCTGTCTCTGGTGTCTGTCTACAGTGTTTGTGTCTGCTCTGAGATGTTCCCGAGAATTCTTAGCCTGGTAGCCCTGGTCCTATCTGCTTTTAGCCAATCAACTGTTATTAAACCCATAGGCAGGACAAATATTTTCAATGACAATAGCAACATAACATAATCCCCCTACAATTTCTTTCCTTCTTTGTGTGTCAAGTACAGCCTAACCTATTAAACAGTCCTAAATAGTGATATGAGGATTGAGAAAAATCAAAGACAGAAGACTAGAAAGAGATGTAGTATTATGAATGAGGCTTCCGGGACCAAGTGCTGTCTGCAGAGTTCCAGTGCACTCTGGAGCCAAGGGCAGATAAATTCTGCTGGTCACCATACCCACAGTTCCTGCTGAGGGAATTTGCATGGCTACCCACCGCCACCTCAAACTGAGCAAACCAACAACTACAGGGGTCTCTGGAGGACAGACTCAGATCCTGCCCAGAGGTGAGGAGGGGTCACCAGGCCTAAGCGCCTATATCCCAGCCTGGGAGGGAGAATTGAGGTCCCATAGGTTCAGGTTCCGCTTCCGGGACCAAGTGCTGTCGGCTGAGTCCCAGCACACTCTGGAGCAGGGGCAGATAAACTCTGCCAGTCACCATACCCACAGCTCCTGCTGAGGTAATTTGCATGGCTACCCACCACCACATCGAACCGAGCGAACAGACAACTACAGGGGTCAATGAAGGGTAGATTCAGACCCTGCCCAGAGAGGTGACAGGAGGCACACAAGCCCGAGTGCCACAACTGACCAGGAACCATCCAATTGTGAACCACTGAAGCCATGGGCAAACGTCAGTGCAAAAAATTACATAATAATACAAAGAACAACATGGTAACTCCAGAAAAGAGTGGCAATCTTACAAATACAAGACCTGAACTGAGCAATGAAGAGGAAACAGAAGGAAGCAACACCAAAAATTCCTTTTTGATGGTCATCGAAGCTCTCAAAGAAGATATGAAAAAAAGCCTTAAAGAAATAGAAGAAAATACAAACAAAAAATTGGAAGAGATGAACAAATCTATGAAAGAAACATGCCAGGAACTAAAAGCTGAAATAAAAGCTGAAATAGAAGCAATAAAAAAGGCACAAATTGAGGCAAATATGGAAATAGAAAACCTGAAGAAAAAAGCTGGAACCACAGATACAAGCATAACAAACAGAGTTCAAGAGATGGAAGATAGAATCTCTGAAGTGGAAGACTCAGTAGCTCAAATAGATATATCAGTCAAAGAAAATAGTAAAACTAAAAAAGACATAACTCAGAATGTTCAGGAAATCTGTGACACCATGAAAAGACCTAATTTGAGAATAATAGGAATAGAAGAAGGAGAAGAATACCAGCTCAAAGGCACAGATAATGTTTTCAATAAAATCATAGAAGAAAACTTCCCTAACCTGAAGAAGGAAATGCCTATAAAGATACAAGAAGCTTACAGAACACCAAATAGATATGTACCCCAAAAAAAAGTCAGCGCGCCACATTACAATCAAGCCATAAAACATACAGAACAAAGAAAAAATTTTAAGAGCTGTAAAAGAAAAGGGCCAACTCACATATAAAGGCAGACCCATCAGAATAACGCCTGACCATTCAATGGAAACGATGAAAGTTAGAAGGGCTTGGTCAGAAGTTATACAGACACTAAAACAGCATGGCTGCCAAACTAGAATACTATACCATGCAAAATTATCAATCACCATAGATGGAGTAAACAAGGTATTTCAGGACAAAGTCAGACTGAAAGAGTATCTATCTACCAATCCAGCACTACAGAGAGTACTAGAGGGAAAACTCAAACCTAAGGACCCCAGATATACCCACGAAATCACAAACAATCAATAAGTCCACAGAAGAATACCCTAGAGAAAGGAAATACAAACGAGTTGCCACCAAAAATGGCAGGAAATATGAATCAATGGTCACTAATTTCCCTTAATATCAATGGACTCAACTCTCCTATAAAACATCACACACTAACAAGATGGATACAACAACAGAAGCCATCCTTCTGTTGCCTACAAGAAATACACCTCAACCACAAAGACAGACACAGGCTTAGAATAAAGGGTTGGGAAAAGATTTTACAGTTAAACGGTCCTAAGAAACAAGCAGGGGTTGCAATCCTAATATCTAACAAAGTAGACTTTAAGCTAAAAGCAATTAAAAGGGACCAAGATGGTCACTACTTATTCATCACAGGAAAAATTGGTCAAGAGGAGATTTCAATCTTAAATATTTATGGCCCTAATATAAGGGCACCTACTTATGTAAAAGAAAAACTGCTAAAGCTGGAATCCCACATCAATTCTCACACCCTAATAGTGGGAGACTTCAATACCCCACTTTCAACCCTGGATAGATCAACCAGACAGAGCCTCAACAGAGAAATAAGGAGTCTAAAAGAGGTTATGATGCAAATGGATTTCATAGATATCTACAGAACCTTCCACCCAAAGGCAAAGGAATATACATATTTCTCAGCTCCTCATGGAACTTTCTCTAAAATTGACCACATAATTGGTCATAAAGCAAATATCAACAAATACAAAAAAATGGAAATAATCCCTTGTAACATTTCGGACCACCAGGGCCTAAAGTTAGAGTTCAACAACATCAAAACCCAAAGAAAGCCTACCAACTCATGGAAACTAAACATCACTCAGCTGAACCATCTCTGGGTCAAGGAAGAAATTAAGAAAGAAATCAAAGTCTTCCTAGAATTCAATGAAAATGAATCTACAATGTATCCTAACATGTGGGACACAATGAAAGCAGTCTTAAGAGGAAAATTCATACCGCTAGACACCTATATGAAAAACCTAGAGAAATCCCACACTAAAGACCTAACAGCACAGCTGAAAGCCTTAGAACAATTAGAAGCGAACTCACCTAGAAGGAGTAGACACCAGGAAATAATCAAACTTAGTTCTGAAATCAATATAATTGAAACAAAAAGAACAATACAAAGAATCAACGAATCTAAGAGTTGGTTCTTTGAGAAAGTTAACAAGATAGATAAGCCCTTAGGCAAACTAATAAAAAAAAAACAAAACAAAACAAAACAAAAAAACAGAGAGAGAGTGTCCAAATCAACAAAATAAGAAATGAAAAGGGGGACATAACAACAGACCCCCAGGAAATACAGAGAATTATCAGATCATATTTTGAAAATCTGTATTCCACAAAAATGGAAAACCTAGAAGAAATGGACAGCTTTCTGGACAGGTACCATCTACCAAAATTAAATGAATATCAGATTAATTACCTAAACAGGCCTATAACCCTTAAGGAAATTGAAG
>PVIH01018376.1:0-38706 GCA_004025045.1 Sigmodon hispidus | reverse complement strand
CACAGTTATACATGCAGGCAAAACACTAGTTCACATAAAATAAAAAGGAAAGATCTCCATTTCTTTGTTCTCCCTCTCTGTTGCTCCTCTCACCCAGTCATCTCCTTCTCTCACGATTTGTTCCCACCTCCCCTTGCTCACTCCCTGTTATCATTCCAATTTACTCAGGAGATCTTCTCTATTTCCCCTTCCCAGGGAGGTCCCTGGATGTCTCTCAAGTTCCTTCTGCTACCTAGCTGTTTGGGGGTCATGGTTTGCAGCCTGGATATTCTTTGCTTTGTGTCTAAAATCCACTTATGAGTGAGATCATATCATGTCTGTCTTTCTGGGCCTGTGTTACCTCACTGAGAATGATACTCTCCAAATTCATCCCTTTGCCTGCAAATTTTAGGATGTCATTTTTTTTTCCTGTTGTGTAGTATCCCATTGTGCAAATGTACCACATTTTTTTAAATCCATTCTTCAGTTGAGGGGCATCTAGGTTGTTTCCAGGTCCTGGCTGTTAGAAATAATACTGCTATGAACATAGTTGAGCTAATGCCCTTAGGATGAGAATATGTGTCCTGTGGGTATATGCCCAATAGTAGTATTGTTGGATCATTGGGGAGATTGATTCCCAGTTTTCTGAGGAATCATCATACTGATTTCCAAAGTGTCAACATACTTTCTTATAAAACCCAGGACCACAAGCCCAGGGATGGCACCACCCACAATGGACTAAGCCCTCCCACATCAGTCACTAGTTAAGAAGATGCCCTACAGACTTGCCTTCAGCCTTATCCTATAGAGGCATTTTCTCAATTGAGGATCCTGCCTATAAAGTGACTATAGAGTGTGTCAAGCTGACATAGAATTAGCCAGCACAGCCAGGCATGAAATGTACCTGGTAGAAGAATCCAACACAACCCCTGAAGAGAGCATGCCAGGAGAAACAAATCCAAATTGGTTTGAAACTGTCCACATGCAGACTGACACAGCCATGTCCCTCCATGGCAACTCTGCACAACGAATGAGCCAATTTTACAAAGAAACAATATACAAGGAAAACAGCTATTACAGACAAAAATCTGGAGAGGCCATCAAAAAAAATCACAAAATGCAGATCTCATGTAGATACAGGCTCAGATTGTTTAAGAAAAATAAAAAAGCAGTCTTTAAACCATTTCTAAGACAACTAGAAATATAAACACTGGCTGGAATATTTGATAGTATTAAGCAATCATTGCTAATGTTGTTAGGTGTGATAATGGGATCATACTGACATGAGAAACAAATAGTTCTAGGTTTTAGAAAGACATACCAAAATAGTAACTATGATTCAATGTCTGAAATGCTGTAAAATGATTTCGTGGGTGGGAATTAAGTGCAATAGATAAGACACGTTTGGTCTTGACTTGATCATTGTTGGTTCTGAAGTTTGCACTTGAAAATTGCCATAGTGAAAGTTTATACAAAAAGGAGCCTAGTTGGGCTATGGTGGGGTAGCAATGTCCTCCAGAGTGTGCCTGTGCCTTCACAGCTGTGTATCTGGATTTAAACAGGTTGTCAGCAGGTGGCTGGAGCCCTGGGGAGCAGGAAGGAGGGAATGTGCTAGGCAGAAAGTCAGGTTTACTAAATGGGGTTGACATCAGTGTTACAACTAGGGTTTATTCCAAAAACAAGACATGAGCACATCAGGAAGATTGAGCATGGTGGACACATGGACGCTTGCTGCATAGGCCTGCCAGACCAATTTCCAGACCCCGACCCCTGGCAGGCACAGAGCACTTGATGTACTGCCAGTGCTGGGTAGACTGATTCCAGAAATGGACAGGACTGTGTCTGTTGGAGAATGTCCCATCCTGAAGCCCGGCACAAGAGTAGACAGGCAGACTAGACCACCTGAAGTGCCCTCCACCCTTGGGGGATCCAGACTGAGACAATATGGGGACCGACAAAGGGCATCTTAGGAAGGTTCTATGGCTGGTGGTTACTATTGTGTTACTATGATAAAACACCATGACCAAGGTAATGTATAGAAGAGTGTGGAGCGTATAGTTTCAGAGAGTTAGAATCCATGACCATCATGATGGGGAGCATGGCAGCAGGCAGGTGTGACACTGGAGAGCTTAGATCTTGGACCACATGCATGATGGCAGCAGATAGACTGGGAATGGGAATGAAACCTCAAAGTCCACCCCTAGTGACTCACCTCCAATAAAGCCACACCTCCTAATCCTTCCCAAAGAGTTCCACCAAATGGGAACAAAGTATCTTAATATATGAGCCTTTGATTGTGGAAACTAAAGTCCCTCCACCTTCAGGCCTGGAGCTATTTTGAGAGCTAAGAAGTTTCTAGTCCCCTATCCTGAGAAGTTTCTAACCCCCCAGGGCTAAGCACCCAAGGCCAAGTGCCTGGGTAATCAGAGGGCATTTCGGCCCAGCTGGGAAGCATCTTCTCCTCTTTCTAAGACAACCAATCAGCCAGCAGCTGCCCATCTGCCAGCAATAGTAAAGAAACTCTCTGGGCCCCTCACTCCCTAGCCTGACAATTGCATTTCTATGGTCTTTGATCTCTGTTTTAAAAAGTCTTGCTTTTGAGTAGGGGAGAGTTCACTCCTTCACCTGCACTGCTATGTGGCAGAAGCTGAGCTCAGCTATAGAGCTGTAATAATCCTTGCTTTGTATTTGCATTGGGAGAGTCGCTGTGATTCTGGGGATCTTTCTGGGGGGGGGGGTCACTGAGACTGGGTAAAACATGATATTTATATTCAAACCACCACAACTGGCTAACTTCAGTTTCTGAGCAGAGCTCTCCAGCCCTTCATGGTTGAGATAGCTATATGGTAACTATCTTGGAGCCACGTGGTCCCATAGCTCTGGCCACAGGTGACTGAACCAAGGATCTCATCTAACCCAAGTAGAGAACTGTCCTTCTGTCCACTGAACTCAGTCTGTCACACTCCTCTCCAGTACCTGAACTAGGAGGCCAAGGCTGACAGCTGTGAACATCACCTTCAGTAGATTTGGGGGACACTGGGCACAGACAGGCAATGCGGTCCCACAGAGGCAGGATTGGTTCTGAGTGATTCTGGACAAGGTACTTCCAGCTATACCTCAATAGTCACTACTCAGATGACTTTATGTCTTACCACAGAGATACTAATCTTAGGATTTTGCGTGTAGAAAGACAAAACATTGGCTGCCAGGGTGCCATTTAGAGTTTTATTGGGGGTAGGGGGTTGGATTCCAGAGAAAGGGCGACAAAGAAAGAAGAAATAGAGGAAGCAAAAGAGGGGAGATCAGAGAAAAAAAAAGTCACTGCCACGTGTTATTCTCTTTTAAAGTAACAGATGAGCATGCAGACATGCCCAGGAGTGAGACGCATTGTCAGCAGTGTCTGGAACACACTAACAACTAGCATGTTCATTTCAGACCTATTTACAACAGCTAAAATAGAACTAGCCAGATGACCATCTACAGAGCAAAGGATAGAGAAAATGTGATACAAATACACAGGACTTTTTCCTTCTGTAAAGAAAAAAAATGAAACAGCATTTCACTTGTGCAATAACATTGCACAAATTCTACTTAGTCTTATAATAAAAAACCTGGAGCCTGATATTGGGGAAAAGCTGAAAGATCATAGAGACAGAGGAATAAGCCACAGCCACTTCTTAACTTGCCAACTCCTCAGCTGAAAGGGGAAGATCCTGTCTCCTCCTGCCTTATATTTCTTTCTTTGCTCAGCCATATCAATTCCTGTTTCAACCTTCATAGTGCTAGGATTAAAGGCATGTGTGCTTCTGTTGTACCTGTGTCGAGGGACCCCCAAAGACCACTAGGGAGCTGGATTTGATGTAAACACATGAGGGTCTTTATTGTTAAAGACAGACTCAAACAAACCCAGGTCAAAGCCCATTTTTCCAGCACAGTGGAGGGTTATCGGCTCCAAGCCCAGAGGTGAGGGTTTTTTTTAAAGAAAAGCCCATGTAGGCGGGGTACTGTATGTCTTGACATTTCAGGATTGGGTACAGGGGTATGGGGTACAGTCACTATTGGCTGAACTTTCCAGTGCAAACCCCAGCTCTTGTGTATACCCAAGCCCTGAATCTGCTGGCTAAACTTTTGAATCTGTTGGGGGTCAGGCACACTCCCACATTTGGGCCCTGCCCTCACGCCCCAAATGCTCCTTTCCTGAAACAAAGCTTTATAAGGATAAATCCATGCCTCCACACTTCCAAGTAAGTGGTGAAGAGGCATGGGATCCCAAGTGCTGGGATTAAAGGTGTGTGCCACCACAGCCTGGCCTGTTTCCCTCTTGGACTGGATCAATCTCATGTAGCCCAGTGTGGTCTTGAACTCACAGAGATCCAGATGGATTTCTGCTTCCCAAGTGCTAAAATTAAAGGTGTGTGCCACCACTGCCTGACCTCTATGGCTAATTCTGCAGCTGGTTCTGTCCTCTGATCTTCAGGCAATCTTTATTAGATACACACTATATCACCACAAATACTCATTGAAAAATAGGTAGAACTGGAAATTATTATGTTAAATGAAATAAGCCAGATTCTGAAAGACAGCTCATGTTTTCCCTTCTATGTGGATCCTAGAAGTTAGCTTGTATATATGTAAATGTGTGTGAGGTTTATGGGGGAAGAGTGTATATGTGTGGGCAGCGTGTATGCTGCTGTGTGTTCTATGTGTATGTGTGCTTGTATGTGGGTTCAGCAGTGCATGTACGAATATGCATGTGGAGGCTAAAGCCATTTCCCTCAAACATTTCTCCCTTTTTTATAGAATCTCTCCCTGATCACAGAGCTCACTGATTCAGGTAGGTGGCTAGGTGGCCTACAGTCCCCGGGTTCCTGTGTCTCTGCTCCTCACAGTGCTGGCTTTACAGGCATGTACTACCACAACCAGCTTTTCATGTAGACAGAGGGGATCTAAACATAGAGCCTCAGGCTTTCAGAGGAAGTTCTTGATTGACCAACTGAGACATTGCATCAGACCCCTCAAAGTGATTTTCAAGAACATAAAAAGAAAGTGCTTCAGGGGTGAGGTAAAGACTCCATTAGTAAAGTGCCTTCTGGGTAAGTATGAGAACCCGAGTTTGCTGGACCACACACAACCTAAAAACAACACACAAGGTTGCCGGCTGGCCTCCACAGGCTCACACGCTTGTGCACCTGCATACCCATGAACAAAAACCCACGAACATACAAAGAGTATGTAGTCACTGGCAGTGTTAAAGATCAGTAACAAGAGAAACATCAGCACTTGGCCCTAAGCAGAGCCATGGAAGGCCACTGGGTCATATAATCACACAAATCACCCTGAGGACAGGTGACTCTGGGGACTGAGAGACAATAGTCACTCATTAGAACTTCAGGATGTGAAGATGAAAACAGACCATCACTGTTTCATGATGCTTCTTTATGCAGATGAGAAGATGGAGATGCAAGAAGGCCGTGGTCCCAGAGAAACGGGAGAATGAGAGAACCCTGCAATGCCTTAGAGCTGAGTATGCAATCTGTGTCCACCACAGTCCGCCCCATTCCCGAGAGCCCAAGCACAGTCATTTTCCACTGAGCCAGCTTGAAATATGCTCTTGACTGGATCCAGCTTGAGGCAGCTTCTGCCCTTGCTTCTGGAGAAAACTACAGGAACCCCAATGTGTTTCCATCACCTACATTAAGATCCTGTGTTAAACCTCTGCTTTCGTGGCCCTGCGCCAGGAAAAACATCTTGACCTGGGATTGTCTCAAATGTCAGGTTTTCAAATGGGACTCCATTCCATCCCTGCCCCGTGGGTGGACTCCCTGGATGGCATCCCTGTTGACCAGAAGAAACAGTGCCTACACAAAGAAGGCCTTGACAGAGTGGTCAACACGTGGCCAGAATGAGATGCAGTGTAGTTATCCCCTTCTGAGAAAGTACTGCTCCCACCACAAATTACAGAATAAACAGAGACTGCCCCAAACCACTAACAAGTGAAAACAGGAAAGCTGAAATGCCAGGGACAAAGGAAAGAGAGTTGCTTTAATGAGACCAGACCAGAAAATAAAGAACTTTCCCTCTGGTTTGCCTGATTTTCCACCCATCACCTCCAACCCTCAAGGATTTTTAAAAACAAAACTATAAACTCTCCCATCTGAGACAGACTGGAGTTGATTGGGTATAAACCCAACTGCTCTGTCCCCAAACCCCACCCCCTCAAAGCTGGCCAAACAGCAGTCCCTCCCCTAGGCCTGCCCTCCCCTTCCCAATCCCCCCTCCTCCCCCCTCTCCACACCCATCCCCTGAGGAGGCCTGCTCAAGTCCACACCTACAGGTTACTTAAGGCCCAGTAGCCATATTTGTCATGTGACACTCCCCTGCCTTTCCAGGGTCACCCAGGATTGCTTTGACTGATTGGTTTATTACATCAGCAGCTGTGGGAATCCAGCAACTGGGAATTTTTAAAACTTATCAGAAGTAATGCATGTAACAAAGGCTGCAAGTTGTCTGATATCTGGAGTTAAGAGGTAGGACCTGGCTTTCCCAGATTCACCCAGAGAGAAGCCACCAGGCCCACACCTCCATCTGCCTTCCAGATCTATTTCTGGGAAACTACAGCAGCCTATAAGCCAATAGGGTCTTAAAAGGCAAGAGAGGAGAGAACGGGCCTTTCTAAGTAGGGCAAAAGCTGGAGAGATGACTTGGTGGTTAAGAGGACTTGCTGCTCTTCCAAAGGACCAGGGTTCCATACTCAGCACCCACTCCACTCCCCCAGTGGATGCAATGCCCTCTTCTGGCCTCCGGAGGCACTGCATGCGCCTTGTACATAGTGCACAAGGCAGGCGGGTAAAAATTATACATAAAATATTTTTTAAATAGTGCAAGAGGTGAGTGCAGCAATTCATGTTGATGGAGTTTGCAGAGGGAAGCTGTCCTGTCAACATCAGACAGCTCTAGGGCCTCCTCTGGACACTGGAGCTCAGCAGCTAGAAACTCCACGCAAGTTCCGCAGCCTCTCGGCATTCCAGTCCCTTCCTCTATGCAATTAATGTGCTAAAAATGGAGCCTGCATCAGAGCTGCCGTAAAGATGCTCAGAGGATTATATCAGATGCCCTCGACGGGAACTTCTCTTTATAGCAAACATTACGTTGTCATTGTTTTGTGATTAGTGTGGGAAAGTTTCTCTAGAAAAGCAGGGAAACTGTCCCCAAAGCTTACGCAGCTTGTATAACTGTGGATTCTGTGAAAGCCTAAAACTATGCAGGAATCCTCCAATTCCCCAGATCTAGGATGGAGAGGGCTGTGGGGAAGGTGCGAGGCTCCTGCTGTGGCTCCTGAAGGCCCAAGCACAGCAAACATCAAGACCAGGAAACCGGAAGAAGAGAGGAGCGGGGTTAGAAGGAAGGGCAGGTGTTGAGGATTCCTTCAGTGTCAGGGATAGGGCTGAGAGCGCTGCATACACACACACACACACACACACACACACACACACACACACACACACACACACACACACACACACACACACACACACACGTGCACTGAGCTCCCCAGTGCGTAGAGAGATCCTGCTGCATGGAGTAATTCAAGTCAAGGCGTAGGCGGCACTCCCTAGGGGTGGCCGACACATCCAGCGTGCAGGGCACTCTCACAGAGGGAAGCAACACCAGGCTGTTGTAACCAGGGCACTGGGTAAGGGCGGCCATGATATGGACCGTCAGCTTTTTGTAGGTACCATAATGGATACCACTCAGGGCCTGTGGACTTGGAGCAAAATGAAATAATTGAGGAGCACAGCACAGTGAGCAAAATTACCTTAAAAAATAGAAAACATGGGCTGGAGAGATGGCTCAGCGGTTAAGAACACTGAACACTGTTCTTCCCAGAGTTCCTGAGTTCAGTTCGCAGCAACCACGTGGTGGCTCACAACCATCTGTGATGACATCTGGTGCCCTCTTCTGGCCTGCAGAGATACATGCAGACAGAATACTATAATAAATAAATAAACAAATCTTTTAAAAAAAATAGAAAACAAAACAAAAATCAACTAGCCATACTATTTAGAGCCAACTTGTGAGACAGATGGAGGAGGTTGTCGAAGAGGCTCAACACAGACCCTGTTTACACAAAAGACTAAAATGCCAACGTAAGAGGAAAGGAGAGAAATCACAGCCACGGGGCAGTGTTGGTTTATACATATGTAAGTCGATATTATTGGTTAACGTGGAGTTGACACAGAAATAAAGGCAGGAATTAGTGAGGGGGGCCACAGTGTTCATGAAGCCGCTAGCGGGGCAGAGGACTGGAGGGTTGTGAGAAGGAAAATTCTTTTTTTTTTTTTTTTTTTTAAACTTCATTCATTTACTTATTTATTTGCCTTGGTGTTTGCCTGGAACTGGGAACTAGAACTACAGACAGTTGTTAGCTGCCATGTGGGTGCTGGGAATCGAACCCGGATCCTCTGGAAGAGCAGACGGTGCTCCCAACCGCTGAGCCATCTCTCCATCCCCGAGAAGGAAAATTCTTATCACAGGAAGTAGGAATGTAAAGGTTGCAGAGATAAGAATGTGCCAACTGCTAGATTTTAGGAATCTTGGGAGGTTGAGCAGTGGTGGCCCAAGCCTTTAATTCCAGCATTTAGGAGAATCTCTGAGTTCAAGGCCAGCCTAATGTACAGAGCAAGTTCTAGGACAGCCAGGACTACACAGAGAAACCCTGTCTTGATAAAACAAAAAAGAAAGAAAAATAGAAAAGAATCTTGGAAGAGGGGAAAAAAACCGCAAAGAGGAAATAACTGAAAAGATACGAAAGACTTTTAGGGGAAGCACACAAGGATGAAAGAGAGGTAAGCTGTCTTAGGAGGACATTGGCGATCTGACAGAACACATCATGGGGCAGTATCAGCCAGACATATTGATGGTACTTACAAATGATGAAGACGGACAGGAAGCAGAGAGGATGCACTGTCTAGCTGATCCTGCATGACTGGCAGGACATTTAATGGTCCCCCAAGTGCAAGAGGACACTTGAACACCTTTTTAAAGGATGTATTTTTTATTATTATTTTCTGTGTATAGGTGCTTTCCCGACATGTATGTTTGTGTGCAACATCTTTGGAGGCCAGAAGATGACATCGCATTCCCCTAAGACTGGAGTTACAGACAGCTGTGATCTGGGTGCACAGTGTGCTGGGAATCCAGCCTGGGTCCTCCGGGAGAGCAGCCAATGACCACTGAGTTACCTCTGCAGCTTCAGACACATTTCTAGAAGGAGTAAGAGTTAACAGTTTGCATCTGAAAGCCCCAAAGGCCTGTGTTTGAAACACTGGTTCCCAGCTCACAGCACTGTTTGGGGCGTTTGTGGGCCTGGCTAGCAGAGGTCACTGGGACAAGCGTTCAAGCATTTTAGTTCACTCTCATCTCTGTCCTGCACTCTGTTCCTTGATCCACTGAGATATGGAAGTCGTGAGTCTCCAGCACAGACTGCAGGGCTCCATCCCCCTGAAGGGTGGCCTGGGGCTCCCCAGCTAGTGTGCTCCCACGTCTTGACTGGAGACAGCTGCCTTGGGGTCAGCCTGTTATGCTAAAATATGATAGTGCAGCATCCTGCATCCTTATTTGAATCCTGAGGTCTCCCCCCCCCTTCAGTCATCTATCAGGTGTCAGTGTAACTGAGAGCTCTCTATCCTCCCCATTCACTTTTTTCAACAAGGTCTCATGTAGCCTAGGCTAGCTGTACTTGCTGTATGGCCAAGGACGGTAAGGGACAGTGAGCTAGCAGGCGAAACTCACCACCACCACAGCCCATAACTTTTCTAGGCAGAAGCATGAGCAATTTTTGGTTTGGAGGCTTTATTATGGTGGTTTTGTTTTGTTGGGGTTGTTTCTTATTTGCTTTATTGATTTGTTTGCCCCTGGCAGGTTCAAGCTAACCTGAAACTCATGGCAATCCTTCTGCCTCAGCCTCCTATGTATTGGACTTACAGGCACCAGTCAAGCCTTCACTTCATGTTTACTTGTTATTAAATTTATTTCTTTGTGCCTGTGTGCATGGGGGCGTGTGTATGTGTGTGAAGGTCAGAGACAGCTCGCAGTTATCAGTAACCCCTTTTGGCATGTAGGACCAGTGACAGATCTCTGTAATCAAGCTTGACAGCAAAAGATTTAACCAACTGAACCATCTGGCTGACCCACTAGACTTCAGAGCAGAATGGAATCCATTCGGTAGAGGCTTAGACCAATAGCAACCTAATGATACTCAACATTCACTTTTGATAAAGTACTGACTTAGGGGATTTACTGAACAAGATCTGCAACCAGCTTTTAAACCAAACCTGTATGCATTGCTCTCAAAATGCTTATTTTCCAGACTCCTACACAAAAGCACAGTGAGCTCTGAGAACCATACAGCTTTTCAGCCCTAAGTTCAAATGCCACCACAAACCTTCCAAAAACATACAGTCAGATCTGTTGGGGCAATACCCCAGTCCTGGAACCAATTTCTGTCTTCATTAGAGATTTTATTGCTGTGATAAATACCATGACCAAAAGCACCTGGGAAGAGGTTTACTCCATCCTGGTAACAGCCCTGGAGGCAGCAGTTGAGGCCATGGGGGAGAGCTGATTACTGACTCATTCCTTGGGACTTTCTTAGCCTGCTGTCTTGGACCTGCTCCGAAGCGGCACTGTCCAAGGTGAGCTGGGCCCTCCCACAGAGATAATTTAAAGAGGCACCACAGGCTAGCCCTGTGTCTACTCCTCCCTGGTGCATTTGCTTCTCTTTGTTCTAGAGAGTTCAGGTGTGCTAATAAGTTGCTAGTGAGGGATCTCTGCAATCTCTTTATGCAGGCGCTTAGTGCTATGAACGTTCCTCTGATCACCTTTCACTGTGTTCGTAAGTCTGGGTATGTTGTGCATTCATTTTCATTAAATTCTATGAAGTCCTTAATTTCTTTATTTCTGCCATGACCCAGAAGCCATTCAATGGAGAGTTGTTCAGTTTTCACAAGTTTTATAGGCTTTCTGCTACTGAAACCCAGTTTTAAACCAGCGTGTTCTCATAGGATGTAGGGCATTATTTCAATTTTGTTGTATCTTTTGAGACTTAGCTTATGACCAAGTATGTAGTCAGTTTTGGGAAATGTTCAGTGAGGTTCTGAGAAGAAGATGTAGCTGTTTGTGTTTGGGTCAAATGTTCTGTAGATATCTGTTAGGTCCATTTAATTCTTTTTTTTTCCTTCATTTTTTAATAAATTATAAATACTTTATCCACTTATCAAAGTTCTTCAAAGAACTTCCAAAATATTAAATCTTCTTCATTCTTCAGGGATTATTCATTCACAAAGTAGGCCACCATGTCATATCTTAAATCCTAGCGCTCTCATGCACTCCTTGTGGGCCTCAGTGAGATGTCCACAGTGCTCTTCTCCTTTCTCAATGATGCACGCATTGCGCACCTTCTTGGTCTCCGAGCAGGCACAGCAAGGCTTCAGTGGCTTCTTTTCCTGAGCCTCAGGCGGGGCGGGGCTGGCGGCGGCCAGACCCTGCATCTTTCCAGCCGAAAGCCGCTGGGAGTGCACAGGCGCAAGGTCACCGAGCAGCGTCCAACCTGGGTTGTTCGCACCCACTCTCCATTTAATTCTTAACAGCGGTTAGCTCCAGTTTCTCTGTTTAGTTTTTTGACCTGTCCATTGGTGAGAGTGGGGTATTGAAGTCTCCCACTATTAATGTATAAGGGTCAACGTGTGATTTAAGCTTTAGCAGTGTTTTCTTTACAAACATGGGTGCCCTAGTGTTTGTGGCATAGATGTTAAGAACTGAAAGACTGCTGAGCAGTAGTGGTGCATACCTTTAATCCGAGCCCCTGGGAGGCAGAGGGAAGTTGGTCTCTAAGTTCAAAGCCAGCCTGGTCCACAGAGTAAGTTCCAGGACAGCCAGGGCTACACACACACACACACACACACACACACACACACACACACACACAAACCAACCAAACAAACAAAAGAATGGAAAGATCATCTTGGTGGATCTTTCCTTTGAGAGTATAAAAGTGCTTTACCCTGTCTTTTTTGATTAATTGTAGTTTGAAGTTTATTTTGTTAGATGTTAGACTAGCCATGCCAGCTTGCTTCTTAAATCCACTTGCTTGGAAAATCTTTTTTTTTTTTTTTTTTTTTTTAAGATTTATTCATTTATTATGTATACAGTGTTCTGCCTACATGTATGCCTGCACACCAGAAGAGGGCACCAGATCTCATTATAGATGGCTGTGAGCCACCATATGGATTCTGGGAATTGAACTTGGGACCTCAGGAAGAGCAAGCAATGCTCTTAACCTCTGAGCCATCTCTCTAGCCTGAAAAAAAATCTTTTTCCAACTCTTTACTCTGAGGTAGTACCTGTCTTTGAAGCTGTATGGTTTTTGTATGCAGCAGTAGGATGGATCCTGCTTTTGCATCCTTTTTGTTAGTCTGTGTCTTTTTGTTGGGAAATTGAGTCCATTGATATTAAGGGATATCAATCACCAGTGATTGTTTTGTTAATTTCCATTTTGGGTTTTTGTTGTTTGTTTTTGTGGTGGTGGTGGTGTGTGTTTCACTTCTTTTGGTTTTGTTGGGTGAGCTTATTTATTTCCTTTCATGGATGTAGTTAACCTCCTTGGGTTGAAATTTTCCTTCTAGTACCTTCTGTAGGTCTGGCTTTGTAGATAGATACTGTTTAAATTTGACTTTGTCATAAAATATTTTGTTTTTTTCATCTATGGTAGTTGAAATTTTGCTGGGTATAATATTCTAGGCTGGCATTTATGATCTCTTAGAGTTTGCAAGATATCTGTCCAGGACCTTCTAACTTTTAGAGTCTCCACTGAGACTCGTAAGTTTACTTTTCTGTGTTACTTGGCCTTTTTCTTGCAGCTTTTAATATTCTTTCTTTCTTCTATTTTGATTATTATGTGGCAAGGGGATTTTTTTTTAACTTCATTTATTTTTTTATTTTATTTGTCATGGTGTTTGCCTGGAACTGGGAACTGGAACTACAGACAGCTGTGAGCTGCCATGTGGGTGCTGGGAATTGAACCCTGGTCCTCTGGAAGAACAGTCAATGCTCTTAACCACTGAGCCATCTCTCCAGCCCCCTTTTCTTTTTTGATTCAATCTATTTACTGTTCTATAAGATTCTTGTACCTTTATTGACATGTCCTCCTATAGGTTAGGAAATTTTTCTTCTATGAATTCATTAAAAACTATTTTCTGGGCTATTGAGCTAGGATTTTTCTTCTTCTATTTCTTACTATTCTTAAGTTTGGTCTTTCTATGGTGTCCCAGATTTCTTGGATGCTTTTTTTTTTTTTAATAGATTCAACATTTCTTTGACCAATGTATCTATTTCTTCTGTTGTATCTTCAATGCCTGAGATTCTCTCCTGCATCCCTTACATTCTGTTGGTGATTCTTTCATCTGTAGTTCCTATTTGCCTACCTGGATTTCTCGTTTCAGGATTCCCTGACTTTGTTTTCTTTATTGCATTTATTTCCATTTTCAGGTCTTGGATAGTTTTACTCATTTCCCTTAACTGTTTGTTTTTTTCTTGGCTTTCTTTAAGGAGTTTATTCATTTCCTCCAGTTTTTAAATTTTTTTCTCAGTTTCTTTAATGGATCTATTCATTTGTTCTTTAAGCATCATCTTCATAGACTTGGTTTTAAGGCTGTTTCCTTGCACTCCAGCTGTATTGGAATATTCAGGGCTCGCTGTAGTAGGACAGCTGGGCTCTGGTGGTGACATATTGCCCTTACTCTTGTTGACTACATTCTTACGCTGGAATCTAGGCATCTGGGTTTAGGGTAATTATAGGTCTAGGTGCCAATTTCTGAGTTTGTCTTTATTAAATGGTGTTTTCCCCCTTTCTGTTTCCTTCCTGGTCTTCTGGTTGGAGTGCCTGTGGTTGAGTAAAGAATCTCTATCCCAGTTGAGGGATAGAGTTCTGGCTGCCCCTGTGGCTTCTGGTCTACCCAGAGATTCTTAGCTGGAGTTGGGGGCCAGGATATGGTAATGAGGAGGGGTGGAGCAGTTGGTGGTAGGCTGGGCAGGCACAGAATAGGGACAGCACTAGAGCAAGCCAGTTACCCGCAGTTCTGATGGCCTTTGTGTCCTCTGGTCCAGCGGGTGCTCTGCTGGAGTTGGTGGGGGGCAGGAATACAGGATACATGGAGGGGAGGGGAGGTTGGAGGTATGCTGGGCAAGCACTAACAAAGTAGAGATAGTCCGCAGGCCACAAGCCTACCTGAGGTTCGGACAGCCTGAGTGGTCTCTCATAGAGCAGGGTTCCCACCACAGTTACAGGCCGGAATATGTTGACAAGGAGAGAGAGGGGCTGAGGGAAGAAGGCTGTGTGGGCACTGAGGGAGTGTTAGTGATCTGCCAGTGTGAAATAGGGGCTTACCTGGGTTCTGGATGGCACCATGCCCTTGGTAAAGCAGGGGATTCTTCTGGAGTTTGGCTGGGATATGGTGGCAATGGGGAGGAGGTGGGGTGCTGTTAGGCTGGGTGGGCACTAAGGGAATGTTGGTAATCTGCGGGCGGGGGGGGTTTACCTGGGGTTCTGGGTGTTGGCATGGCTTCAGGTGGAGCAGGTGGCTTCCATGTGAGTTGTGAGCTGGGATACGGTGATGGGTGCATAGAGGTAATTCTGTCTCTTCCTGCCTTCTATTTCTTTCTCTGTCCAGCCATATCACTTCCTTCTTAGTGCTGGGATTAAAGGCATGTGTGTTTCCCAAGTACAAGGAGCAGAGGCATGGGATCCCAAGAGTTGGGATTGAAGGTATGTGCCACCACCACCTGGCTCTATTTCTCTCCTGAACTGGATCAGTCTCATATAGCCCAGTGCAGCCTTGAACTCACAGAGATTTAAATATAACTCTGCCTCAGTCTCCCAAGTGCTAGAATTAAAGGCATGCGCCACCACTCCCTGACCTCTATGACTAACTATGTCCTCTGATCTTTAGGCAAACTTTACTTTTTTAGGGCCTACATAATATATCACCACGGGGGGGTAGGCTTAGGAACTCTTATTTTTATCTATCTATCTATCTATCTATCTTATAGTTTGGCTTGGTTTGAGGGGACAGGGTTTCTCTGTGTAGCCTTGACTGTCCTGGAACTTGCTCTGTAGTCCAGGCTGGCCTCAAACTCTGCTTCCTGAGTGCTGGGACTAAAGGTACGCACCACCACCACCCCTCCAGATGATAGGAACTCATTTGCTCTTCCTCTTGCTTCCTGTGGGAAGAATTTAAGATGGACTCCCCCTTGAGCATGCTTAACTTGACCTTTCTCACAGGCAGCCTACCCACAGGAAACACAGCCTCTGCTTCTCTTGATGAATGAGTCTATGTGGAAAACGGGCATAGACAGAGAGCCATGTTCTCCAGGCTGCTTGGTTGATCAGTTTGCTTCCCCTGGATGCCCTGGAAAGTGCTCTCAATTGTAAAGTCAAGTTAAGGTATTCCAATTACAAGAGCAAAAGCTTTGGGCTGGCAAGATGGCTCAGCCTTTTAAAGGCACAGAGTGCACTCTGCTGACCTCTGCATTTGATGCCCAGAACCTACATGTAGTACAAGAAAAGCTCCTGAAAGTTGTTCACTACAAAAGTATGTGTGTGTGCACACGTGAACAATGCATACATAAAATTTTAAAATAGACTTTGAACAGAAATAGAGATGCTCACCCCAAGGTTGTATCACAGATCTGTTGCCCAAAGTATGTTGTCTCAAAATGCTATCCAAGGGTTCTGAATCTTTGTTTTTTAAAAATATATATAAATATCCATCATCTATATTGCACATGCCAGTTAAGAACTAAGACGAGCAGGAAAGCCTGCAACTGGAGTTATTTATAAGCATCCAGGGCATCTTGACTCTGCTGAAGCCCAAGGGGGCAGTGTGACCTGAATGACTGCAGCCTTACATATACCAGAGTAAATAATGATGTGGCCTCAGTCTTGTGATATTCTAAATCCTTTTGCAACACTATAAAATGGGAGAATTAAAAAAAAAAAAAGGTAGGGAAGAGCAAGGTGGCTCAGTGGGTAGAGCTGCTCACCACCAAGCCTGACAACTGGAGACCAATTGCCAGGACCCACATGGTGGGAGAGAATGGGCTCTGTCATGTTGCCCTCTGACCTCCACATCTGACCCAGAGTGTGCATGCCCCTTGCCCTTACAGATGTAAATAAAGCGTCATTTAATTTAACAACAGCAGGGCAGTGGTGGCACAAGCCTTTAGTCCCAGCACTTGGGAGGCAGAGGCAGGCGGATCTTTGAGTTTGAAGCCAGCCTGGTCTACAGAATGAGTTCCAGGGCAACAGGGCTGCTATACAGATAAACTCTGTCTCAAAAAAACAAAATAAAAATTAAAACAACCAAAGTATATTAATTTACAGTCTAGAGGCTAAAAGTTCCAAATCAAGGATTGGCAGGGCTGCTCACTCTGAAGAAGGAGGGCCCCTCCTTGTTCCCTTTCTCACACGATTTTAGTCCTCCCCTGGACTGTGGTCTTATGCTGGTCTCTGCCTCTATCTCCACACAGCGTCTTTCTTTTGTATCTGTTTTCTTTCCCTGTAAGAATACAGGTCATTGGATCAGGTGCAGCTGTCATTGTCCATGAAAACCTCATTTCCCCTGGTTACATCTGCAAAGTTTCCAAATTAGGACACATTGCAAGGTTCTATGTGAACAAATCAGGAGCTGTTCATTTCAATAAGAAAAAGATGCTTTTTTGCCCAGCTATGTGGCCTGGAGCTCACCATTTTCCTGTATGTACCACTCTAACAAGCATAAATATTTTTTTTAAATAATACTTTTTAAAAAATTTTATGTGAATTGGTGTTTTGCCTGCATGTATAACTGTGTAAGGGTGTCAGATCTTGGAATTACAGACAGTTGTTAGCTGCCATGTGGATGCTGGGAATCGAACTCAGGACCTCTGGAAGAACAGTCAGTGCTCTTAACTGCTGAGCCATCTCTCCAGCCCCCCTTTTTAAAAGATTTATTTATTTATTATGTATACAGTATACAGAAGAGGGTACCAGATGTCATCATAGATGGTTATGAACATATATGGTTGCTGGGAATTGAACTCAGGTCCTCTGGAAGAACAGTCAGTGCTCTTAACCTCTGAGCCATCTCTCCAGCCCTGCATAAACACTTTTTTCTTAAAAGTTAGTATTTTGGGATGAGGCAAGATGGTTCAGCCAGGCCTGACAATTCAAACTGAATATACCAGGATCCATGGGATGAGAAGAGGAAAATAATTTCAGCAACTTATCCTTTGACCTCTACACCCTGACTTCTGCACTCACGTCTGTATATGTACACATCACACACACACACACACACACACACACACACACACACATCTCTAAGTGGTATTTTTATCTTCCCATCCAACTCCAGAATTCGCCTCTATACTGGTGTCTCCTGGGACAGAGATGAAGGCAGACATTCATCTCCTCCAACTGCCACAGCCCCTTCCAACCTCACACGTCATGAGGTCACTTCCTCTTCTTCCTTACCTCTCTCTCATTTCTTCTTCTCTTCCTTCATGTTTCTAGTCCTCCCTAGGGAGGGAGAACTCTGGGAAATGCTTCCAAGTTGTGGCAGAAAGGCCTTGGAACTATGCAAACCTGGGTCCAAACCCAACCCTGCTCGCTGTCTGGCTCTACAGAGCGGCTCTGTAGATGCTGGGGAAGCCGGCTGTAGAACAGGCCATTGGAGGAGAGGAACTGAGACAACAGCTCCCCTGTCTACCTGTCCCTTCCTCAGAAATGCAAATAACAAACATCACAGTGAGAGCACCCAGCACCCAGTGAAGGGGCATTTCTTGGTGAAATAAAAAGCAGTGCTTTGCTATGGATCCGAAATGGCCCCTAACAGCCCTGTGTTAAAGACTGGGTCCAAATCCAGTGGTGATACTAGGGTCTGATGAACTCTTCAGGAGGTGAGGTGAGAGGTGGGAGACTTTTATTCCATTCAGGGAGTCTGCCATGTGACCTTGACTCCACCAATCAGATGCTTGCATTCTCATGGACCCAAGTGATAAGAGGGAGTGAGGCTGGAGGTGTAGGGAGAAGTGGCCAAACCTCCGATGTTCAATTGCATCTTCCCTGAAGCAGAATTAAGACTTAGTGGCCCTCTTTCCCCAGGCGGCTGCCGAAGATGGCGGAGGGGCAGGTTCTAGTGTTGGACGGTCGAGGCCATCTTCTGGGCTGCCTGGCTGCCATTGTGGCCAAGCAGGTACTTCTGGGGCGGAAGGTGGTGGTTGTACGCTGTGTGGGCATCAACATTTCTGGAAATTTCTACAGGAACAAGTTAAAGTACCTGGCCTTTCTCAGAAAGCGCATGAACACCAACCCCTCTCGCGGCCCCTACCACTTCCGAGCACCGAGCCGTCTTTTTTGGCGCACTGTGCGAGGCATGCTGCCCCACAAGACCAAGTGAGGCCAGGCTGCCCTGCAACGCCTCAAGGTGCTGGATGGGATTCCTCCACCCTATGACAAGAAAAAATGGATGGTGTCCCTGCTGCCCTCAAGGTTGTGCAGCTGAAGCCTACCAGCAAGTTTGCTTACCTGGGGCGTCTGGCTCATGAGGTCGGGTGGAAGTATCAGGCAGAGACAGCCACTCTGGAGGAAGAAGAAGGCCAAGATCCACTATTGGAAAAAGAAGCAGCTCGTGAGGCTGCGGAAACAAGCCGAAAAGAACGTGGAGAAGAAAATCAGCAAGTTCACAGAGGTCCTCAAGACCAATGGACTCCTGGTGTGAGCCCAGTAAAGACTGTTGTGTCTCAAAAAAAAAAAAAAGACTTAATGGCCCTCAAGACCAAAGCCACAAGAATTACCCATGATGAGATGATGAGTCCAAGGCACTTCCAGAAGCTCCTGCTCACCAGTGTTGGACACAGGACTTCATGACAGCCCTGGTTCTGAACACACCGAGTTCGCTCTTCCCCTCCCATTCCCTCCACCATATTGAGATGCAGCCCAGGGGTTCCCCACAGCTCAGCATTCTAAACAAACCTCTTGCCGTAAAAGTACACAGCTGCGTGTATTTTGTCCTAACAACATTAAATGGGCTAGCACAGGAACACACTCTCTCCTCCCTCCCGCCCTCTAGGATTTCCCCAGAATCAGGAGGCCTGCACATCACCCCCAGGGAAATGAGGGGTCATGGCCCAGCATAGAAATGTGCCTAGAAAGCATGTGTACGTAAACATAGCTACTTACATAGTGCACGGATCATTATGCAAGAGACAGTTGAGTACTAAAAATGACAGTGACCCAGCTGTAGAAGGACCCCTGTATTCCACAGCCATGTCGGTCACAGGCTCAGTCCTGTTATCGATGCAATGCACACCTACTCTATATCAGGCCTTTTAATCACTGTCCATGCAATAAGTCATTTCAAGCAGAGAGCTATCTATCTGTGGATCTTGTTTGTCTTCCTTGTAGGATATAAATATCTGTTCCTCTAGAGCAGTGCTCCTCTAGGCCTGGGTGGAAATCCCCGTGGGAGCCTCAACCAACTCTTTCACAGGGGTAACCTAAGGCCATCAGAGAACAGAGATATGTACATTACGATTTATAATAGCAGCAAGATTGCAATTATGAAGTAGGCATGAAAATCCCTTTATGGTTGGGGGTCAGGACCATTTCTCTATAACAAGACTGTCATGGGAATCCAATGGGGTAATACTGGCATGTAACAAGCATTTCATACATAGATATTTTAACATTATAAATTCTGTGTCACAAATGAAAACAAGTGAAACAAAGACGGGGAAAGCTAACGTTCGGAGCTCATGACTAGCAAAGCCTTCTAGAACGTGCCCATCGAAATAGGGAGAGAAATCAAAGTGCTATTAGACGTTCTGTCCACCAGAGGGCAGCAGAGGCATGCATTAGAAAGGCATAACTGCCGCTCAATGATTTATTTCTTTATTGGTCTGTTTTATATGTTAAAAATTGAAAGCTTTGCCCTACCTGATAACCCATGCCTATAATCACAACACTTAAAAGGTGGAGACAGAGTAAGATGAGGTTATCCTCCACTATACAGTGAGTTCAAGGCCAGCCATGAAACCCTGTATTTAAAAAAAAAAAAACAGAAACCTCAAAAGTTTGATTGTAGATTTTATGCTAACCATTGAAGAAATTGGCTCAACACTTTTTCTATTACTATAAAGATAAGACACCTGCTGTGAGTATCCAATATGACCACTCCATACATGTCTAGAGAGCTGTCTAGCAGATGGAATGCAGACCAACAACATTCAATAGTAGCTTCAGTAGACAAGCCCCACCTGGGCTGAGCCCATGGAGTACGGAAATGGCATTCACCGAAGAAGGAGAAACAAAGATCCTCCCTCCATCTGGCCCAATTCTTGGCTGAATAACTACACTGAGGTTCAGGTACAAGACAGGGCTCATGGATGGTCTGCAGCCTCAGAGAAGGAACAACATCGGAGGACTAAGAAAACACTTGAGATAAGGGAGTGCAGCTGAGCTTGCAAAGCCCAGCGGTGAAGGCTCTCTTACAGGTGGCGATGATGTGCAGGGCTGGCAGAGACCCACCCTGCCAGGAGACAGCGCCACTCAAGTCTTCAGAGATGCGGAGGGGATCAACAGCTGCTGGACAAAGAGGGGTACATGTTCCAAGAAGAGGGAGTGTTCTGGACCCCAGGGTAGGGTCCTGTAGTGTAGGATTCCACAGTGTAGACCTCCCTGTGTCCTTGCAAAGAGAGGAAGGAAGATGGGGATGGCCTGTCCCTACAGTGTCACTGGGAGCAGACATCCTCAAGACAACAGTGACCAAGCTATCACCCTGGCAGTCACAGGATGAGGGAGGTTTGTTCCCCCAGCAGACCTTTTCTCTATCTATAAAGTGTACACTACACAATCCATCGACATATTTACGTGGCTGATACAACTAAGTGCACTCATTTGTTACACAAAGTTCAGCAGTACCCCTTCTCTACACGAGGCACAGCAGCGTGTGGCTGGGGTCAGGGGAAGGGCCATCAGGTGAGTCTACACTTGCCTGGCCATGCCTTGACAGCTGTGTTCTGGGACCCAATGTGCAAGTCTCTCCATCAGAATCAGGGATTCTTTTCCAGCGAGCTGCAGAAAGGGAAGCTGAATGGTGACTGGCTGAGTATACATACTGGATAAACCCTCCCCCAGATAACTAAGAGATCAAGAATATCAACAAATGCCGTCAGGCTTTTAATAAATGCCCCCAAATTCCTCTGGGGTTGCAGGGTAACTCCATCTTGAACATGGTTTGAGCTCATGAGTCACTTGGAAAAGTGACCCTCAACCTTTGCATCACAAGCCTTTGGGGGTTGAACAACACAGGGGTTCCCTAAGACCATCAGAAAACAGACACTTACATTATGATTCATAACAGAAACAAAATTACAGTCATAAAGTAGCAACGAAAATAATTTTATGGTTGGGGTCACCACAACATGAGGAACTATATTGAAGGGTCGCAGCATCAGGAAGGTTGGGAGCCCTAGAGGAATCAGAAAAGGCAAACCAGGAACTATGGTGGAGAGAAACCTGAGTCCCTCAGCCAATGGATCAAGGTCACTGTCACCAATAAGTTGGGATTCACGATGTGACGTGATGAGAGCCATTCTGTCTATGTGGGGTCTCTCTCAAGATCGATGATCCTAGTCCAATATAAGAGTACAGAGGGGTGGGTTCACACTGGTGATATATTTCAAAATTTCTGTATGGTAGGCTTCAAACGGCTCAGGGTAAGAAAACCAAGAAAAAGCTGAGAAAAATGTCATCAGGAAGGAAAGAAAACTAGACCAACTTAACTGGGATAGAGTGTAATACAATGCTGGAACAATAACAAAGAAGTGTAGGAAAACTAATGGAGTTCAGATAGAATTGAGCTGTACCCCTGGGAAAACTAACGGAGTTCAGATAGAATTGAGCTGTATCCCTGAACCATCCTTATTCATTCTTCTATCAATCTAGAGATATTTGCAATTAAGTTTTCCAAAGTCAACATGTTCGTTGTTTTTAATTTAAAAAATTGAGACAGTTTCATAGTTCATTCTGATCTCAAACTCACGGTGTAGGAAGCTGGTCTTGAACTCCTGACTCTCCTCACTCAGGCTCCTTGGGGCACTGATGTTCTCTTGAGTGCCACAATAAGCTTGTGGACATTGAGAGGAAGATATGCCTCGCAAGTTCTTAGTAACTTTTACTTTTTGGCTTAGCAATTTGATAGCTCTACAATTATCATTATCAACCAAATATAGAGACAGGGAAAAATTCCCAATTCTCATAGTAATCTTTTTAAGCAAGTGTTATCTATACATATTGACATACTGTATTTACATATGATAGTACCACGTGTGACTTCTTTGAAAGTGTTCTCTTGAAACTATTTAAGGAATCCAGGTAAATGGAGATAAAAAAATTTAATTGTTGAAATACATTGGTAAACTGAGTCATTTACACTGCAGTAATAAGTAAGTATACATATATGTTGTTAGCAAAGTAGGAACTTTCCAGATATCCCACTAAACATCAACTGTACATCCTAAGAGACAGTATGGCATTAACATGATGAGATGCTCTGGTTACAGGAAGAACAGGCAACTGGGCAGCTGGACAGCATTTGCAGTCATGGAAGCCTCTGACTAAAGAAAACAGGAATTTAACCCACATGTATGGACAGCATGCAAATTTAACTAGCCCATTTTCAAATACCCCAATGTTCTCAACAGAGGAAATTCTCTTAACATTGAAATAATTTTTTTAAGATTTATTTATTTATTATGTATACAGAAGCAGACACCAGATGTCATTACAGATGGTTGTGAGCCACCATGTGGTTGCTGGGAATTGAACTCAGGACCTCTGGAAGAACAGTCAGCACTCTTAACCTCTGAGCCACCTCTCCAGCCTCTTAAATAAAAATTTTAAACCAACTAGTAAGAAAAGGAGATAGTTATAAGACTTGATTTACCAACTTCACAGCCAAAAAAACAAAGGTAGAAACATCTAAGGACAGGAGCCTATATATCACTTCAGGTAATTTCTCTATATGACCCTAATATTATGTTATAAATACAATAAGGATTGCAGTATATAAAAACTATCAAAAGAGTATCAGTGAAAAGACACGACTTTTGTCAACTGTGTAGAATGCCAGGATGGAAAATGTTTCCAAGCAGCAGTCTCTCCTGCTCTCATTGGAGGATGACACAGAGTCCCACAGTGAGTACCAAGTCTCACCGTTTCCTTCCATGGCCACAAGGGTCAGTATGTACCCATGGCTTGAACTACACACTTAGAATTTAGCAGAGGTGGCACAGCACGGGACAACCTTTCAGAATTTGGTTGAAGATGCAATGTCCCTGGAGCCAAATTCCTTCCAGACTCATGAGAAAGCTGTGAAGAAGAAAAAGGAAAGGGTGGGGGTGTTAACACACTCAAAAGTCACAACTTAGATAAAAGCACATGCTTTAGCCTGCAAATTATTTACTGGATTTGATTCTAAGTATGATGCATGTCCAACAGTTAAACTCTACTTAAGATTTATTATTGGGCAGCACAGTTCTATTTATATGGAGAGATAAAATTGGATGCTGAGAAACATAAAAATAAACGTACAGAACGACAGTGGTCAAGCCAGGCTGTGTGCATATCAGCACCACATTCATAATGTCCAGTCATGATGCTATTCCTTCCCAGCATTCAACTGCAGAGAGGCTCCAGCCACTCAGCCTATGGAGCGTCCCAAGCGATACTGATGGGGCTGGTCCATGAGAACCATCAAATCACATCAGCCCCTTTTGGCTGGCTTAGTCAAAAGCAGGCTATGCTACCACTTCTCTCCTGGGTAGAAGATGTCTCTCAAAAAGCCACAGCTATATGGCCCTGGTTTCCACTCTAGAGACAGGAGCATAAGAAACAACATATCTGTATCATCATGTAAATGATATCAATATGCCGAAGTAACTCCTTGATTTGGCCCCCCAAAATAGCCAAATGAGCTCACAGAGTGAATTCTATTCAGAAAGACGGTGGTGTTAGCAAAAAAAAAAAAAAAAAAAAAAAAAACAGTGCAGCCTGTCCTTTGAATGAAAAACACCCACCTCGAGTGGAACAATGGCCACAGCCACTTGGGAAAATGGACAGGGAAGATCTTCAATTGAAAAAAACCTTTCTAGTAATTCAAGGGTGAAGTAAAAAGGGAACCAGTCATATTGACTACTCAGAGGTGCAATCAAAGACCAGAGAAGACAGAGTCAAAGAGCACACTGGCATCCCTGAGCAGCAAGGGAGTATTTCAGCCAGCTCCTTACAGTCATGTGGGCTGTCAGCAGGAGCTCGTAACCATTACTGCAGGAACTTTTGACCCTCACACAAGGGCAGAAAGCTATCAGATCTCTCTCCCCAGTGAGAAAGCTGAGGCCCAGCACAGCTCACCCGGGCTCTGTGCACAGCAGAGGTAACCAGGTTCTTGGGATCAGTCTACAGGACGCCTATGCTTCTGAGACCCTGACAGTGCAAGCTGGCATTCTGCCAGCTCAGCTTACACAGGAGGTTAACACACACCTACTTTACATGGGGCAAGATGGCAGCAATCCCAGAACTCTATGTGGGAAAGGGATTTGCATATTAGACTTAAAAAAAAAAAAAAATCCTTGGCGAATGTGGCCCACAAGGATTCCAGCTTGTGGTTTGTTACCACCTGACTCAAGGTCAGAGTCCAAACTTATTTTGCCTTGCAAGGCTGCATCCTAGGATGTTTAGCCAGGGCACGGTCAGCAGGTGCTCTGCTCCCCAGGGCTGTGTAATGAGCCGCTTTTCAGTAAGGCATGGTCACTAGATGTTTTGTGAATTAAGGAGGTGCTTACGATGTTCTGTACTTTGTACCATGGGGTCCTTGAGCCCGGGAGGTCTTGCCCTCTCCAGTTTTGAGAATAAAAAGAACCTATGGAATAAACTTGAGGCTTTGGATTGATCGACAGCCCTCCTGACCCTGGGTTTTCTCACTCCGTCTAACACTTGCTATCTCGGATATTTTTCAACTCACACTTTCCTCATACCAAGGACACTTTGATAGTCCGGGCGGGACCCAACGGGTGAATTTCCAAGAGCCAGTGATGGGAACTCCTGTCTAAACCTCTGTGAGGCCTCTCTGAGACACTCTCCAAAGGCTGCTGCGGCTTCCCTTACAAAGCACACTGTGTGTGTCCAGCCCTCCAGGAGCAAAACCTCAACTTCTGCTTGTGAACCTGTTCTATGAGCCCACCAGCTCTAGGACCGACCCTGGACAAGAAGGTGCTTCAGCATCAAAGATACCTTGTTTCTGGTCTGCCAGAGTCTGAGTTCTAGAAAGGGAGGCAGAGGAAGAGGGGGAGAGGAAGAGGAAGAGGAAGAAGAGAAAGGAGGGTAATGATGAAGCAAAAGCCACCGTCATTTCATTTAATCCTTATGTCTAAGCAAAAGATCCATTCTACAGATTATAAAACTGAGGGCACAGAGGAAAAGCAACCTGTTCAGCCAGCAAGTGGAAAAGGCTGACAGAAAATTGGCTCTCGGGGAAACAGCACTCTTGAATCCACATTGCAAAAGAGGTTGAGTATGTTTGGCAAGAATGGCATGGAGTGTAGAGCCAAACACAGAATGCGCCATGGGACCAAATAGATAGAAATTCTCTCTCCCCACATCCCTGCTCTGGGGTCAACCATGACGACTGTCCATCTGAACTGGTGATGGGCATGGCTCACCCATCTACGACACCCTGTATTCCTAGCCAGGGTCTCTCTGACCGAGGTCTCCCAGCCATCATTCAAGTCCTAAACCCTCCCAAGTTGTGGTGAGCCCTGGTGTTTTAGGCAGGCATGCAGCTCGATCTTACTAAACAAATTACACTGTGTTGGGGAAGGGTCAAGTGAAACCATGGTAGCTAGGAAGAAAATGGACTTGAGCATCACTCTCTGTAGAATAAAACACTCAAGCCACTGAAGGAGACTCTTATCCAGGCATGCAAGATCTCTCAGACACACACAAAATTATAAGTGGTTGCTTTATCGCTGAGGCTGAGCACACAAGACAAGTCAGAAAAAATATACAGTACCTCTTGACTATCTGGACATCGTGTTATCTTCTTCTAATCTTTGAGAAAAAAATTAATAACAGTTAGTGTTTAGATCTTTTAAAAAACCCATTATAGTTTCCCACAAAGCTATAAACAACAGCCACACACAAGGACACATGCACACACACCTATACATACACACACACCCATACATACACACACACCCATATATACACACACACCCATACATACACTTGCACATGCATGCACTTCCTTTTGAGGAAATAAGCCCACATAACCCTTGCTTACTTTTTTGTACTGTCTTTGCTTGACTAGACACCATACTTGCAGCTTCAGAGGGCAGGCCAACATACACTCCTCCGTAGTTTCTTTAAGAAAAGAAATTATATTAATTTAAAGGGTTCTAGAGAGAAAGAAGCATCCAAAAATAAAGTGTGAACCACTCCAAACAATTATATATGAAGATAACTCGTGACTTCAAAGACTCCTGGTTTTCTATGTTAAAAGAAAGCTTTGGGGGAAATAGCTCAGTTAAATCAATAAAGATTTTAAATATTTTGCTTGCAATAAGAAAGAGGTGAGCTCAGTAAGTATAGTGATGTGTTGAGTGATATGTGACAGGTGTCAATCACTGCTTATGACAAATTCAGAGATCCTGTGGTATCAGACAATGTGGATATTCAAATTCACTTCCTCCTAGGGAAGGACGTGTATAATAGGAGACAGAAAGCCCAGGAATGCAGAGTGGAGTGGACCTGAGGAGGTGTCAGAGGAACAAGATGTGCATGGGGGGGGCAGTCAGCTCAGGGACAGAGTGGATGGCACAAAGCCACACTCACAGGACAGAGCCCAAGCTTGCTGGGATGCAGCTGAGATTCTGAGTCTGGGTGTCTGCCTTTTCAGATCACATGTTCCTACTAATATCCCACCTAACGGAATCTGTGTCATCGTCTTGTGCTAGTGTGGGTTACATCCATGCACTATGACCAAAATAACTCACGTGTAACCAGCTTCAACAGCACACATACCTCCTCTTGTCATCATCTGTGATGGAGTCTTCTGTCCTAAAAGTCCAGAAACATCTGCCATGAGCCATTCAGATGCACACCAGACAGACACTTCATCTACGGTTAAAGGCACAGTCGAAGTGACAGTGCCTGTATTTCACATGCATTACCATCCTGTACATCTACAGCACAGAACTGTGCTTTGCTCTGACCACACACTAAAGATCGAGCAATTTTCTACATATCAAAATAAATAAATTCACGAGATGCTAAAAAGCCTAACTGCTAAACAAAATAGAGCATGGGTCAGCCTGAGACTGGAAAGGTCACTGTCACCCCCGCCCCATGAGCGACAGTGACAAGCTGCCTGGACCTCAACCATAGAGTTAAGGGGTCCAGCAGGTGAGCCCCCCATCTCCTCCCTGCCCTCGCTGTGAGATGGAAACCCTGTACCTCCTGAGGGCTCAGCTTCAGAGGTGCAAAGAGTTCTCTGAGGAAAGAGTTAATGCCAATTTTACTTCCTTTCATTCAAAAGATGAGCCACTTAATACATATCCTTCGAAGAGGAGAAAAACATTCTCCTCTTAGGGGGCTCTCTAAAATGAATAGAGTCAGTGCTGGACACATAGCTCAGTTGTTCAAGGGCCTGTGCATGCAGCAGGACCCATGTTTGAGCCCCAGAAGCATGATAGCATGTGTTTGCAATCCCAGCAGTCAGAGGGCAGAGGTGAACCAACATCTGGGGGTTACTGACTGACTAGCCTTGACCTATTGTCAATGACAGACTGTCTTAAAAACAAAATGGGTCACCTCCTGTAAAACAACACCAGGCTTGACCTCGGGTCTCCACATGGATGTGCACACGCACATGCACAGGCACACATCCTGATTACACAGCATGTCCTGGAATCAGTTCAATAAATGACATCTCAAGATGGATTTCACATCCATATCAGTATTACTTTTATTTAATAAAAAGATAGACACTTCCTATAAGCAATAGCTGAGGCTGACCTCGGGCCTCTGGATTCTTTTATCAGCCTCTCTCCTTGTTCAAGAGGAGTGCACATTCCACTAAAATTTCTCTGCTGGTCTTTAAGCGGAAGCCATCTCTCAGGTTATCACACATGGGCTACTTTTCTAAGAGAACTACAATACACAAATGACAACCTCAGGTCATCAGGAAGACGCTTCCGTCAGAACACACAACAAACTCCCAAGTGCCTTCACTGAGTCGCCTGAGTGTAGAGGTGGCCTCACCACTGTGTCCCCCACTCAGAAGATGAGTCTGCTTTAACCACCCTGGGAACTGCCCTGCTCTCCTGTCCAATGCTGCCCATGTGCACAGCGACACTGAGATCAGGTGTTAATCCATCCTGAGATGTCATTTACCAAACTGAGACCAGGATTCCCAGGCCACACATGCCACTCTTCGCCCTTGCTGAAGAGTGGAATCCGTCTGTGATCAGAGGAGTATTAGAGTCACGCTGTATTAGAAATGATGTTGTGCATATTGCTGTGGCCTAGTAAGGTTGTGTATACTACCTTAATTAATATGGAATCATAAATCTGTAGCACAGAAAAAGGGAAACAGTGGTGAGACGCTCAGTCGGGATTCCCACAGCTACTCACCACTGTGAACCATCATTTATAAAGCTGTATGTCCCTGGTGGATCTGGACACTCCTGATGTCCAGTTTCAGCCACAGCCTTTCTTTTAACATTCAGTTTCCAGCTGTGTGTTTTAACTTTTTCTTCTTTTGCCTAACTCTGGCTCAAATTTTAACTTTCCCAAATGCAAGAAAATAGCAATTTTAAAAAAATTTAATTGTAATCGTGTGTGTGTGTGTGTGTGTGTGTGTGTGTGTGTGTGTGTGTGAGACTGTCTCATGAATATAGGTGCCTTTGGAGGCCAGAAGCATCAGATCCGAGCTGCCCAACATGAATGTCTCTACAAAAACAGCCCACGGTAACTGCTGAGCCACCTTTCCAGCCCATATTTTATTTTATTATTTTACTTCCAACCAAAGCTTCCCCCCATCCCCTCCTCCCAGGTGAACCCCTCCCCTCTACCCCCCCCTCCACTCTTCCTCCAATGTTTCTCTTCAGACACAGGCAGGCCTCCCACAGGTACCACAGCCAGTCAGGATATATCAAGTTAAAAGTGAACTAGGCATCTCCTCTTCTATTAAGGCTGGATGAGGCAAGCCAGTAGGATCCAGTACATTTTTAAAATCTCTCTGATCAGTTATCTAGCCCCCAGCCTATGGGAGATCCACCTTAATAAAATCAAATACTGTACCTGAAATTATCTTTGGGTTTCCAAATTCTCTCACACACACATCCCATTCAGTTTCTAAACTTTCAGACAATGCTATGCAATCTTGTATATATGCCCGTATGTATGAGATTGCCATCTCATTTATTTCCACAAATAATTATCTTTATTCTAGGACTTGAGCCCTCGATTTTAAAAATGCCCTTAATAGGGTTAGAATAGAACTCAGCTGATAGAATGTTTGTCTAGGGGAGCCTAGGCCCAGGATTTGATCTTCAGAACCACATGAACTGGGTGTGTTAGCCTGCATGTGAACCCTGGCATTCGGAGAAGAAAAGAAGCATCAGAAGCTTGAAACCACCCTCAGCTATGTAGTGAGCTTAAGGCGAGCCTGGGATAGAAGTTTTGTCTCCAAATTTAAAATAAATCAAGTCACTATCAACCAGTCTCTCCAGGGCATCAGGTAAGGATATATCTAAGCTCTTCCCCACAACAGCGCCTCAGAGCTTCTATCACAGAAATCAGTGCCAAGAACCCTGGAGTTCAAATGCCTTCAGGTGGACACGCAAACCCTAGGCTCCACAGCCTCTTATTCACAGAGAAAGAGAAAAAAAAATTCAAAACTAGGTCCAGTAAGAGATCGCTGTGGTGGTTTCTCAGCGGTGAAGCTGCCTCCATGCCAACCTCAGGAAAGCGCTGAGCCACCTCAACCAGCCCATGAGGCATCCCAGGGCCCTCATCCCAATCCCTCACAGCAGGCATTTGCTTCCCTTTAAAGACAAAAAGCGGAGGTTCTGCAAGGCCCACAGCAGGATCAAGCACAGAGCAGAGCCAGAATTTGACTCAGTCTGTGACTGCAGACTCACTGAGCCCTGCTGATTTGTGTCTGAGACACCAGCACATTCCCAGCCGCAGTTCCTACTTAAACCATTGCATTCAAGGCAAGAGGGAAGCAAGATGGAGGAGAATCCAGACTGGGCCGTTCTCACTTTAGAAATAGCTCCCACTGCTGCTGGGAACCATCATCTTAGCAGCTATCTCAGTTGCTATGTCCTTTTCCCAACCTCCAGGGGTTGTCCTGACCAGCCATTACATTAGAATCTTCTGGAAAATCAGGTCCCCTGAGGTGGAGCAGGAGCAGCTGATTGTTGTAGATGGAATCTCCTCTGTCAGCAGAGGCAGATACTGTGGTGTGAAGACACAAGCGCAGCCTCCCAGCCACACAGGCTGTGCACAGGAAGAAAGCTTTGACACGCTTCAGATTCCCAAGAAACGGAGCCAAAGGCCCTGAGATGACAGGTCTCAGGCTCCCAATCAGAGACATCCATCCACAGTTAGCATTCCTGTTCTCACGAACAGCCAGGCTGTGAAGGAAACTGTGACAGGTATCACTTGAGCTCAGGGAGTGGGACTGGGGAAGTCTGGATTCCCGAAAGCTACCTTGCTGGGCTACCCAGAAAAAGATCACTGAAATGTGACATTTTCCAAAAGAAGACATATGCATACATACACAAATATGTAGAGAGATATCATTAGGACATACTATTTTCAAACAATCAGCTCTGGCTCTCCCTTTTGCTGTCTGGCCACTCATATATTTCTTGGTACTGTGGGTGAGTCTGTCTCCATCCCTGAGCTGGGCATGTATCCCTAAGGTATCTAAAGTACTTCTTGCTTTCTGTTCACCAACTGCAAATGGTACCAAGACTGCTGATGTGCTGAACAGTGTGGGGTGGTGTGGGGCGTCAATAAGATCAAAGCACTGCAGAACAGACAGTGAAGGAAACCAGGGGGGTTACTAAAACAGAAGCAAACATCTGGAACACAATGGGCCATGCCTCATAACACAAACAGCTCTGGTAAGAGAAACAGTATTTTTCAGACCAAAGGCTTTGGCACGGAAGACAGGGGCTAGGTCCATTATTTCCCCTATGCACAGCACCTCTCCTTTCCGTTGATATTTGAGTCACCATCAGATGAAGTGTACAATAACCCAAAATCATCCTCTAATATGAACCTACCTCCTGTATCACCCAACAGGTAAGTTAAATCAACATCATGTGAAAGATGCCTCCATGAATTCATGTTTTCAAGTCTTCACGGAGATCATTAATCACAGCAATACCCTGAGGATCCCTTCTGACCTGTCTCTTATCCCAGTAGGGAAAGAAAATCCTGTAGGTTTTCTGTGCGTTTCCATTTGGCCTTGGCTACTGTGACAGCCTTCATTTCAGAAGAACACTAGGGGACTCAGCCAGCTGGCAAGTACACTATTCCAACTATGACTGAGCACTCAGAAAGCCCCCCAGAGTATGGATCTGCAGACTACGACATTCGCTTTAATTTAAATCTTGGCCCAAATTCCATTTTCTTTCCTGGACTACACGAGCCACTCTGAGAACAGTAGACAGAGATACAGTGAAAATCCTCCAGAGCTAACATCAACTCAGACCCAGGAGCTGGAACTCTCTAAGAGGCCTAGGCCTGCCTTTTGCTCTGGGCATGGTTGTTTCAGCAAGTGTGTGTGAAAAGACTTGAAGGCACATCTCCAGCACATCCTCCAGCAGTTCTGAAGGCTTCCTTGAAGCAAGCTTTACTCACCTTCACCAGGAGACTGAACTTTACTTGGGTCTTTTCTACTGTGGTAAGCCCTGTCCACCTGAGACAGGTGGGAGAGCAGGCCCTGCACCTCACTTGGGTAACACAATAGAACCAACCCTGTTGGTGGCGGTGGGTGAGCCAGACCTGAAGTTGGAAGCATAGGAGAGCTGTCCCCACTACTCATCTGTCATGGAGAAATGTGAGAGGAAGAGAGATGCCCTCTTACCACCTGCAACAGAAGAGAGCTGACGCTCCCCCTTACCAGCTGCAGCACTCGGGAAACAGGCCTGGCCCCTGACCTAGGTAGCATTGCAGAGCTGGCCCTGTAACTGGAAGTGAGGGTGATCCTACCTCAATGTTGTGAGCAAGGGAGAGTCATCCCCATTACTCATCTGACATGTGTCGGCACGGGCAGAGAAGAGACGCCTTTCCTCACCCCTCAGCCATCCATGCCCGAGACAGGCTGAGTAGCTGGCCCTGGCGTCATAAGATTGGGAGGGATGCCCAGCCCTTCACCAGCTGCCATTCTCAGCAAAGTGGCCCCTCTACTTTGCCAGGGCAACACAATAGAGCTGGTCCTGATGGTGTAGGTGTGGGAGAGCAGACCCTGAGCATATGTGTGTGTGTGTGTGTGTGTGTGTGTGTGTGTGTGTGTAAGCAGTAGAACTTGCCCTGTCTCTTGTTCATTGCTGCAAGAGGAGAATCAGCCAGGACGGTGCTGGGGAGCTCATCCTGGTGGGGGGGGGGGACGACGACACTGGATGGCCGACAAACCCAGATCCAGGGTTATGTCTTGGCCAACCCAACATCCACCCCATCTTCAACCCGCTGGAGTACATAAAGGGTCCTGACCCACAGACCTAAAACTGCAGGATCTCCATAACACAGGGAAACAACGAGGTATCCAAGAGGAGTCCCAGAGGGCCCAGCATCCACAGTGTAGCAGAAACTAGACCAACGAGTCTCTGCAATGAACACTTACAAGTAAAGATATATGGGCAAAGAGGTTTACTTCACGACTCTGTCACACTGCGGCTTCCATGACAAAATCTTTAATTTATTCCCTTTTTTCTCTTAAATTTTGTTTTACTAGGGGGGAGGGGGTTGCAGGGGCAAAGGGCAGATGTGAAGAGATGGGGAAATAAATGGGATAAAGATACATGATATAAAAAAATACAGAATAAATTTAAGTAGAAGATGAAATAATTATAAAATTATATATAATAAAGCTATATATAATAAGTATATATTAATTTATAAGAATAAATATATCTAGAAAAAAGGAGATGCTAATCATTTAGAGGGCTATGATTCTAAGCAATCCCAAGGAGCCTGTGGTGAGTGGGCTGTCATCAAGAACACACCAAGAAGTTCCAGGCAAAACACCAAAGCAAATAAATAAATAAAGTTAAAAAACAAAAACAAACAAACAAAAAAAAAGAACGCACCACGATAAAGCATTTTAGCGGCTCTTACACAGTTGGATCCATTATTAACTTTTCACACTACCCTGCAGGTTCAGTTCTACCCTGTTCACTGTTCCTCAGGGACCCCACTACGGCCATCTATAACACAGAGCTTCATGGAGCTAATCCCTTTGCTAATGTGCTTCTCAGCTCTCTGGACACCTTAGTGACAGAGCTCTGCTCTGTGGTGCCCAAGTGACAATGGAGAAACTCATAGCACATGCCTCCCTACTCAGTGTCTTGGTTTTTGAGAGCCAAACAAATTAAAGTGGTGGCATTCAATTCTAAATTTACTAGATCTAAATTCTCTGTCAGTCACAACAGTGTCACTAAACCAAGTCAGCCTGGGGACACCTCTTTCTTGGACTCCTTTCCTACACGTGTCCTCCAGACTCCCAGCTATGATGACTAACTGGCAGTATGCGTTCTCTGCTCCATGGCAGACCCTGCACTCGCCCTGTGGAGCCCACATCCCTCCACTCCTCCTACCTTGATGGCCCTGACTTCCTGGGTCGTAGAGATCTAAGAACTATTGGGATGTTGGAGAAGATGCTGTGGAGGGAGACCAGGCAGACCAAGCAAGGCACGCCCCCCCCACACCCTGCCCCAGAGGGACCCAGGTAGACATTGTCCATCAGCAGCTGCAATTAAGGCCCTGCCAGAGAAGCATTGCTGCTGGCTGGCAAAACAGAGCAGGAAAACCAGCTCTTCCTCATTAACTTCACTGTCCTAACTTAGGTCCATCCAACACACTTGAGAGAAGAAAAGAAGCTACAACAGCTTTAAGACATCCCAGAAGCCTGGGGAAAAAATCTAAAGCTGCCTGTGGAACACTCGGGGCATTAGTTTGTTTGTGGTATCAGATCTGGGACTTGGGGAGTACTGCTGTTTGAGTCTTTCGGCTTGCGGTTTGGGTTTGGGTGCTATGAACTGGAATCAGGAGGGCTTTGCCCATGCTAAGCAGCCATGTTTCCACTGAGTATACAACTTAACACAGTTTTAATGACCATATACACAGCCCACCTTGATTTCTCTCCCACAGCTATGCACAGAGTGACATAACAGGGTCTGACAGGTGACCTTGTGGTATAAGTAACCATCCACTAAAGTACTTGTAAAAATTGTTATTGCATTTTTATTTGTATGTGTGCATATGTGCACATGCGTATCATGGTGTGCATAGGTCAGAGGGGAACTTCCAGGAGTCAGTTCTCTGCCTCTGCCATGTGGGTGCCAGGGATCAAACTCCGGTCATCAGCCACAGTGACCTGTGCCTTGATCAGCTGAACCAGTTCACCAGCCATATGTAAGTAACTTTAAAGGTTTAGAAAGGTAGAGATTTGGGCTGGAGAAGTGGCTCAGCAGTTGAGAGCACTGACTGCTCTTCCGGAGGACCAGAGTTCGATTCCCAGCATCCACATGGCAGCTAACAACTGTCTGTAATTCCAAGATCTGACTTCCTTACACAGTTATACATGCAAGCAAAATACCCATTCACATAAAATAAAAATAAATATTAAAAAAAGAAAGGTAGAGATTTTAATGGACTTTATCACATGTTGGCTAGCAAAAGATACAGATTCAAGTTAGATATTACCAGTCATGAATGTCTCAGTCAAGAAAAGGAGAGGCCAGAGAGCAAGAGAAAGAGAAGAGCCCAGGGAAGGGACCCCATGCGCTGCTGGGCTGCATTCAGTGGAAAGGGTCCATTCAACAGAAGACTGTAGTTTCTAAGAGCAAAAGCACCAAAGGGCTTGACATCATTCTTAACAAGATATTGCTCCATTATGTAATGACACACAAACAGCTAAGCTAGAATATACTGTGGGCTACACATTTGCCTTTCCCAGAGGGAACAGGACACTTTTTTCTTGATTCAAGATTGCGTTTCATTTTTTTTTTTAAATCATCTCCACCCTTTGAAAACTATGTTGAATGTGGTTTAATATTTGAAAAAAAAATGAGTGAAATATTCCTAATCATTTTATGAGGCAAGCCTAAAATGGTCTAAACCACAGAAACATTTCAAAGACAACCACTAACCATTGAGAACCAAGTTTATAAAATACATTGAGCAAATGATCTCTCTTTGTCGGCAACAACTTGGCTTCTTTTACCAAAGAATGGGTTTTAAGGAGACAAATGTCAGGGTTAAAGCCGCCCACTGAGATAATGATCTCCAAGATTAAGATCACAAACTCCCAGAACTCTGACTCAGAACCCACAAGGTCAATGAAAATGTTTGCAAAAACAGATATTACTGAGAGTGAGGCAGCCCACTGTAACTCAGATCCCTCCTGATTTTAACATCTTGGGACTGTGGGTACATCCTCCCTTGGTAGTTGAGACATGATTCACTCAACAGAGTTCCAGGGCAACCACTGTATCTAAGACTATAGATGGTGCACATTGGTCCCGCTTGTATCCACTTCCTATGGGCTTGCCAAGGCCAGCATGGTGTCTTCCCCAGAGCCAATCATACATTGATCCAGAGGCTGCAGATACATCACACACCTTTCTGCTTTGCCCTCATCTTATAGAATTTTCTTTAGTGAAACATACTGAATGTCTCCCTGGCCATAAGTGAGCTCTATTTTCTGTTAAGGTGGCTTCTAGAAATTAGACCAACCCCAAGTGGCCACAGCCTGTGGTTGTTCAGAAAACAGTGGGCTTTCCTCCACCCAGCCTTTCAATAATGTGTTTTGTATACAACCATTTAAAAACAATCATCTGTACAGAACACAACAAAATCTTTCAATTATTTTACCCTATGATTCTCATTCTATCAGCAACTAACACTTTCACTAAAACAGACCTCATTTAGCATTAATCCATCAAATATAAACTACAAGCAGGCCTGGTGACCTAAGCAGGTTTTCCCAGCCACTCAAAAGAGGGACAGAGGTTAGAATTACAAGTCTAGCCTCAGCCACTTAGTGAGACACTGTCTCAAAATTAAAAATAAGACGAGGAATTTGGGCTATAACTCAGGCTACCTAGGATGTGTAAAATCCTAGGTTCAATCCCCACAACTGCCAATATACCAACATACATTTTTTTAAATATATATATATATATGTATACACATCATTTCTTCTTCACCAATAATATATGGTAATCACAATGTCTTCATCATTGTATTTTCTCGGCTTTGCAGTTGAATGAACTACAGTTAAATGACCAAAACCTTTGCTAGTAAATCATGAAACCATGACATGGTCCAGAACAAATGGCGGATCCCAAGTCACAGATCTGTCCCAATGAACAGTCTCCGATTACTCCTACCCCAGTTTGCCTGGAGACCTGGGGACTCTTTCTCACTTCCCTCCGCTTCCTAGAACATTTATGTGGCAAAGATATAACATTGTGTTTTTACTTATTCATCAAGAAGAATGATCTAAATATAAAGCTCTGCTTACAGAGCTGCTCTGAGAAGCAGAAAAAGAAGCCTCACCCGCGTTTCCCCATCCATGTCTGGGTGCCACTGTGGAGGCTGAACTCACCTTGATTTTTAACAGTACAAGCTGTCAGAGCCAGAAAGCCATTTGGTTGTCTATTTTTTATTTTTCACGACAATCTTTTGAAATAGGTTTTTGTTTTGTTGCAGAAGAGGTTGTTTAGTTTGGGGTTGGGGGGATTTTTTGTTTGTGTTTAGGACACAGTCTCACATGGTGGCCTCACATCCTCTGTAACTCTTAGGCCTCTGCTGCTCCTGGAACCTTGGGACGACATGAACACCACACCTGGCTGGAACAGGCTTAATAATTAACAATATATTTGCTCCCAAATTATGCTTGCTATAATTGTACTTTAATTCTCCACAAAAAAACCTGATCATTTAACTTCCTTTAGAATTTTCTATTACTGGTGCCCCTGCTCCTCAGGTTTGAATCTGAAATTGTTGCCCACCCCAGATGTGTCTCCTGCCTGGAGACAGTTTCTGGAGGCTGTGGAAACTTTAAGAGGCAGGCCTAGCTGACCAAAGAGTGGACCTTTGAAGGCACAGTCACCTCTTGTTTCTGCCTCAGGCCCTGCTGCCCGGAGACAGAAACAGGCTCCCCACACCCTCTCCTTTGAGTTCAAGTAATGTTGACTTCAAAGCAGAGACTTTCTGCCTCTACCCAGAGGAGAGGGATCAGGGGCTAAACTGCTTCCCTAACCTTCTGCTGAGGTACTAACTGCTCTCTCCATGAAGAAGACCCACAGTTAGGTCATCTGAGGGGGTGGCAGGGCTCTCAGCTGCAGTAAGCAAGACTGGAATCTGCTGACTCCTGACCCTCAGAAACCCCAGCCTTCTGCCCTGCAGTTCCTGATCTGCTCACTGCCTCAAGGGCACACAGCTTGCTTTCAGATAACCCAGGATCTCCAGGGAGCTCCTAGGCTCCCGACCGAGCTGAGGATGGCCACAGCTGCCAACACTCAGGAAGTCTCCTCTTTGGAGTCCTGCCCCTGCTGTGGCAACTCCAAAAGCAATAAAGATTGTGGTTCTTACCCAAATTCTGTCTTCATCACTGGCTCAGTGGGTGTTAAAACCCATGAAAACCACCCAGGATTTGAGCTTCTCTCTCCTTCCTTTTTTCTTAACTATTACATAAATCACAGATTTTAATTATTTTTAAAATAACATATATTTATGAATGACAGTGTGACCTTGTGGTGCCTAGCGCTTTGTCAGTTTCATCCAAGCTACAGTCATTTAAAGAGGAGCCTCGGCTGAGAAAACACCCCACCAGATTGACCTGTGGGGACATTTTTCCCACTCATGATTGATGTGGCAGTCCCCAGCTCCCTGTGGGAGGCACCATCCTACCACTTGCCCCCACCCCACCCTCAGAGCATAGGGTCCCGGGTTCTACAGGAAAACAGGATGAGCAAGCCATGGGGAGGAAACGGGAAGCCACAATCCCCACAGCCTCGGTCTGCTTCAGCTCCTGCCTCTAAGTCCCTGCCTTGAGTTCCTGTTCCCCGACTTTCTCAGTGACAGAGTGGCCAGAGAGCCTTTCTCCCCAAATGGCTTCTGGTCATGGTAATAGGAACTACATGATCACCAAGTCCCATTGATCAGCACACCCACCACAGGATTTTAAATGTTCCCATGACACTAGTGACGAGGTCTTATTGCTGCTTACCCATGGGACTGACTCATGACACTTCTTCAGCTCTCTGGTCTGCCCTCACCTCAGCCCACATCCCCCACATCCCCCCATGTCCTCTCATATCCTCCATATC
>PVIH01018375.1:9486-38817 GCA_004025045.1 Sigmodon hispidus | reverse complement strand
TTGTTCTGAGTTTCACTTAATGCTTGGGGCTTACCACTTCTTAAAATGGGCATTTGACTCATCCTGTGCTAAGAGGAGTCTCTGTATGAACTGGAGGCATACCTTGCTGCTGTTTCATGCAGGAGGCATCACTGGATAGGTTTCTAGAAGCAGGCAATCACCCTGCCAGAGGCCAAGTTGGCACAGTTTGATTGCTGCCAGGCTCCAGCAGGACATAGAACTGATGCCCTCAAGGTCAATTCTAGCAACCTCACTCTGTGAATCCATGGTTCAAAAGCTGCCAAACAACCTCAACGGAGTAAGCAAATGTGGGGAAAAAAGTATTTATTCTTCCCTGCTAAGCCTTGGCCAAGAGTCTTTCTTCTATACTTTTTGTAAGAGAAAAGTTTTTTGAGAGCAGATTAACATTTCAAAATGCTTCATGCAATTAGACCTGAACACCTGGCTTTGCGGTAACTCTCATTCTGGTGTGTGCTGAGGGGTCCTTGAAATTCCCATGCTTGGTGGCTTACTCTAATGGCTGGTCACCAGCTGCTATGTTGGCATGTCACACAACAATTTATTGCCCATCCCCACTGGCCTTTGGCAGAAGTCCCGGTGGAAACAGGTTAATGCTGACACCTTCTCTTCCTCCTGTCTCCTGCGGCCCAGATCTTCTGTGACAATTGCTCAGGCTTATCGGAAGAGATCCAGGAGCCGAAGACCTCATTGGTTAGCAAAATAATCTTTTGTGCCTCAGCACCTTGGTCAGTTCATCAAAGGCAAAGGTGTAAGCCAAAAGGAGGCAGGGCAGCTTGGAGCAGCATAATCTGTGAGTTGGTGGATAACTTTGGGAAGCCTTCAGACACTCACTGGAATTTGTGAATTTTATGTCAATGTCATGGATTAAGTGCAAATCATTTAACAACAATACTGAAAACAAAAATCTAGGCTCTAGACAGGAGCTATGGCTCCTTTCCACCCACACTCTCTCTGACATAACCTCTCTTATCCTGTGAGTAATACTGGTGAGATGTGGAGTACTGCTTCATTCCTAGGATGCCGATGTAGGCGTGGACCCAAGAACATGCCCTGGATGGTCAATTAGACACTCAGGGATTGGAATCCACGGGTATGCTTTGAAGATGAAAGCACAGGTAAAGAAAGTCTTGGTTAGTCTTGTCTATGGGGCCACTGAGTGGCCTGTGGAGGTGTGATCTTAGAGCAGTGGGGATGGATGTCCTGACCCATGACTATGCAGTAGCACAGCATGTGGTACCTACTCTCACGTGTGAGCCTTTGGGTGCTGAGATTCAGGGAGCTGCAGAAGACAGTCATAAGTCTGAGATCCCATGGCCAGCATAGGCCACTGGCCCCTGTGGTTGTTAAAATAAAGCCTTGGGCTTTATTTGAAGACTTATAGAGACTTGGTGTGAGGATAGAGAGGGCCTACTGCTCCAGGGAGAACACTGATACACAAGTGCCTTAAAAGTTAGGCAAAATGACATTTCTTTTACAGAGGAGAGAAAAGACCAGACAGAGCGGGCTGTGGGCTGAGAGGATCGGGACAGTGGCTTAGACATGATCTGCCTAGAGGACACACTGTCTTTGAAAGACTGTCAGCTGACTCAGTCTCAGTATCACCTAAGTTCAAGGGCCTGGGAAAAGAAAAGATACTTTTTAAGTCATTTTTCTTTTTCTGAGATGGTCTTGTGTAGCTCAAGCTAGTCATGGATTCATGAGATAGCCAGGAATGACCTTGCATTTCTGATCCTCTTGCCTCTGCCTCCTGAATGGTGAGATCACAGGTGCATACCACCATGGCTGGTTTATGAAGTGCTGGGGATGAGTTCAGGGCTTTGTGCATGCTGGGCAAGCATCCTACTGCTTGAGCCACATCTCTAGATATAACTAGGATTATCTAACAAGCGTTTTCCCCTATGGGACAGTCAGGGATGAAACAGTTCCGTGGCTCATGTATGAAGCAAAAAATAGGACCTTAGCGGTCTTTATCTGGTCTTGCCATGGACAGAAAGGGAGACTTCATAGTTCTTTCTCATGTATACCATACGGGGAAGGGTGGCTCTTTGCAATATACCATTTACACAACACACTGTGGTGTCCATTTTCTCTGGCTAACAGCAGTCTGAACAATTAAAAGGGAAACATTAGAAAAAAACAGTACATTTTAAATCATGTGACATTTGAGTGGTCTGATGAAATCTCATGTCTCACTCCATCCTATCTGATATGATTCTTATCCTTTGTCCAGGGTATCCATAGTATATATGCTGCCTATCAATTAGTCTCTTAGCAGCATATCCTGGTATCACCAGGCTGTGTTCAAGTTATTTTACCTAATGATGGTTATTTCAATATTATTTTAATATTGGTTTAGTTTATTATTTGCTGTTGTTTGTTTATTTATAAGTGAATAATACTTATGTACATACACTAGCATAACACACAGGGTTTGACACTATTTGCTATTTTAGACATGCCCTGGGAGTCTTGGAATATGTCCCCTGTGGACAGCAAGCCATTATTGTACCACAGACCTGGCATATTTTTAAGATACTAGCACAATTATTTGATGTTGCAAATGCTTCATAGGTATTTGTGGAATTTTTCATGATAATTGTATTACAACAATCTCTAACAGAATATGAAAATGGAGATCAATTACAACTTCAGTCTTCCAGGCTGAAATTTCACTATAATTTCTATGAACTCATCAGCACTTACTGTGGTGAGCAGGCCCGTATCCTAATGCAAACAGACACCAAGCCTGCACGTACCCGGCATTGCAATTGGCTCTCAGACCTTTTCTATGGAAATGACAGATCTTTCTAAGGTGTGGAAAGGGGTGTAAGTTCTAGATCTTTTTTTTTTTTTTTTTTTTTTTTTTTTTGGTAGACTTTCAGACACCTTGCCAAATAACCTCCTCAGACAAAAGCAAAGAGTTTTGTGTAGCATAAAGATGAAATTCAAAACTGAGCTCTCTCTCTCTCTCTTCTCCTCTCTCTTCTCCTCTCTCTCTCTCTCTCTCTCTCTCTCTCTCTCTCTCTCTCTCTCTCTCTCTGTATATGTAGAAACCCAAGTCAACCTCAGGTCTCATTTTTTCAGGAGCCATCTCCCTTGTTTTTAGACAAGTTCTCTCATTGGGACTTGCTGATTAGGCTAGCCTGGCTGGCCAGGATGCTCCAGGGATCTGCCTGTCTCTGCTCCCCTCCTGCCCCACCCAGCGCTGAAGTTATAAGTGTACATAGTCCCCCATGCCTTGACTTTGCTTTTTCATGAGTGTTGGGGATCATATTCAGGTCTCCATGCTTATGTTTGCTGCACTGACTGCCCAAGCTTTCTCTCTGGCCCTGAGGCTAGTTTTGATCTTGAAAACCCCACAGCTCTGAGAGAGTTCTGCTCACACACGGTGGTTATTTGAGAGGAGCAGCAGATGAACCCAGAATGTTGCAAATATGGGTCAAAACGACTCAGGGCTCTGTCTCCAGGTGCTGCTGGCCCTTTGGAGGCCTCTGGGTTACAAGCTAATGTCAGGATCCTTTCTCTCTCCTGTTCTGCTCCCTCCAGACTGTCCAGGGCTAACACTTGACCATTCTTCTTTATCCAGGTCCTTTCTATCCTTCCTGGGGGGTGTTCTTCCTCACTCACCTACACCTCAATGTCCTGAGCCCATGTTGGGACCTCAGAGCCACTCAGGGTGCTGACTAAGGGAATGCTCTCTGGGGTTGTATCTGTATGTTGGGACCTCAGAGCCACTCAGGGTGCTGACTAAGGAGATTCTCTCTGGGGTTGTAGCTGTAGAGTCAGTTCTAGGTCCAGCTGTGGGTTTCTCTTTTGTCCTTCTGCTGCTTTGCTGTGAAACTTGGTGAGGACTGTCGCAGTGTTCTGTGTCTCAGTCTCCTGTGGAAGGTGGGTTGGTGATACCCCTTATTGGTTGTTGTGAAGATTAAGTTAGATAAAGCAGGGTGAGAGAGATGACTGTGTAAGCATGAGAATCTGAGTTTGAATTTCTAACACCCATGTAAAATCCATCCATGGCCATGTGTGCCTGGAGCACATGCTGTGGGGAGGAGTCAGGTGTATTCTGGGAGTTCACTAGCTCAGTAGTTAAGAGCACGGATTGTTCTTCTGGAAGACCTGAGTTCAATTCCCAGCATCTACATGGCAGTAAACAACTGTCTGTAATTCCAAGATCTGCTGCCCTTACACAGTTGTACATGCAGGCAAAACACCAATTCATATAAAATAAAAATAAAAACATTTTTTTAAAAAACACCAAACCATAAACTATGTGGTGTTGAACACCTGCAATTCTAGCTCTTGTGAGGTAGAGAAAGAAGGGTCAGGTGTTCAAGGTCATCTTCTACTACATAGGGAGATGGAGGACAACTTGGCCTACTTGAGATCCTGTCTCAAACAAATAAAATACAAAGTAAAAGGTAAAACAAAAACAAACAAAACCAAGATAAATCTCCACAAATCAAAAAAAAAAAAATAAACCTAAAAAACCACAATAAAAAAACAAACCCCGAAGATAACACCAATCAGACAAAAAAAATGGGCAGTGAGGCAAGAAAACAACAAATAAACAAACAAATGCCGTAGAACAGTCTTTGTAGACTGTGACTACTTATTGCTCTTATTGCTGTAATAAAGGCTGACTGTCCAATAGCTGAGCAGGTAGAGGTTAGGCAGGACTTGTGGACAGAAGGAGAGCCCCAGGAAGAAGAGGGCAGAGTTGCTAGGATATGAAGAGGGAAGCAAGATGAACATGCCATACTGAGTAAAGGTACTACCATATGGCAGAGCGTAGATAAGAAAGACGGGTTAATTTAAGTTGTAAGAGTTAGTTAGTAACAAGCCTAAGCTATTGGCAGAGCATTTATAATTAGTAAGTCTCTGTATATTTACTGGGGAGCTGGTAGTCCCAAAGAAAAACTCTGCCTACAAACAAACAAACAGAAAAGGAAGTAGGTTGGAGGTTGTTCTGGTTAATTTTATGTCAACTTGACACAAGTGAAAGTTAACCGAGAAGGGGTAACCTCACTTAAAAGATTATTTCCCTAAGATCAAGCCTGTAGGGCACTTTCTTAATTAGAGATTGATGGGAGAGAGCCCAGCCAACTGTGGATGGTCCCATCCCTGGGCTGATGGTCCTGGATTCTAGAAGTAAGCATGCTGAGCAAGCCATGAGGAGCAGGGCAGTTAGCAGCACCCTCCATGGTCTCTGCATCAGCTCCTGCCTCAAGGTTCCTGCCCTGTTTGAGTTCCTATCCTGACTTCCTTTAGTGATGAATCATGATATGGAAGTGTATGCCAAATAAACCCTGTGTTTTCAACTTGCTTTTTGGTATGGTATTTCATTGTAGCAATAGAAACCCTGACTAGGATGGGGCTAATGGAATTGGTTGAGTCACAAGATTCTCTCTCTGTCTCTTTCTCTGTATGTCTGTCTTTGTCTCTGTCTCTCCTTTCCTTGAGGGCTTTGTTGGAATATTGGGCTCATCTTGTATATTGTTAAGTCCATCCTATAAATCTTTCTGAAACATCAGTTAAAAGAATAGAGGACTAAATGGGTCTGGTGGTGCACAGCTATAATCCCAGTACACAGAAGACAGTCTGGTGGATCTCAGGGAGTTTAAAACCAGCATGGTCTACAAAGTGGATTCCATACAGCCAGGGCTATATAGTGAGACTTTGTCTCAAAAAACAATAATTCCTAAGGGGAAAAATGGGTACAGGACCCTCTCTTCTCATTTGAAATTTTTGTTCCTATGCTATCTATGCCAGGGGTCAACCTTCAGGATCCAAGCACTGGTTAGTGGAGGCTTAGGTTAACAATGTCTCTTTCCCAGTGGGGTAAAGATACTGGGAATTCTTGTCACTAACTGATGCCGCAAAGAACCTTGAAGGGCATAACCTGCCTTAATTGGATTTGCCCATTGGATCAGTCTGTTGTTTATATCTTAGAGGAGGAAGAGGAGGAGGAGGAAGAGGAAGAGAAGGAGGAGACGACGACTAGAATGTGCTCTGTGTAGGAGACCAGGGGTGCCATTAGCTGACAGTTGGCAGCATCAGGCAGACATACATACCCAGCAGTCAAAGAATCAAGAAATTTTTTGGCCTGCATTCAAGCAGGAATCCTCACTTGCAGTCTGTAGAAGCACCCCAGGGGTTCCCTCATTCAGAATGCAGGTTCCCTCTGTGATCCAAGGTTCTGCCATGTACACAGTAGGAGGCTGGCTTGGCTTGGAGCTAATTCAGTCTCTGTGGCTGTATCAACTTGTGCTACAAGATCCTGTACTCAGAGGTAGATGCAGATCTTCCTCAAGACTACAATGTTAGTGGGAAGCTGCACTGAATGGCCCTCCAGCACAAAGCACCCTCACTTGGATCATGGGTAAAGGGACGTCCCCCAAACAACCATATCCCCATTTATCCTCTTGTTTAGCTGCCCACAGGATGAATTTTCTAATGAAATCCTTCTACTACACGATTTAGGTTAATTTATATAAATTATACACTGATTTACTTAATGACCTACTTGGAGCACTATAAATTCTACAACATCCATGCAATTTATTATTTAAACCTCACATAAATCATGTAAGATGAGAATCATTGTGGCCTTGGTTCAAGTTGCCAATGAAAGCTCGTGGGGCATCTGCTGTAAGTCTGTAAAGGGGACACATATGTGATCACATCAGCTATTTGGGGTAGTGGTGTGCCATGAACATTAGAAACTTCAGTTTCTTTGCTAAAAAGGGGAGGGGTCCCACGTGGGATCTGCTGCTGTCTAGCTCCTAGGCTGTAGGGTGACCTTGCTAAGGCTGCTGCTTTTGGAGGGAAGTCTGCGGGTTCTGCATGACAGGGGCCACACATTTGGTTTTTTGACATTTCTGAACACGAAGAAGTAAGCTATGTTTCATGTGTAAGTGACATATTAGGCCCTTGGGGTTTTGTTTAAGTTCTAGCACCTTTGCTTAAAAATAGCCTTTCTTGTGTGAAGCTGCCAGGCCCTTCACCTTCGTTATGATGGCAAATCCCTTCTCCATATTTTTCTCCAGGCAGTAATGGAAACCCATGGCTATTTATAAGCAGGCCTGTTCCTTCCAATTCCTCTCTGTCTGGGACGGCATGTGCAGTACCGAGAAGTATAGTGTGCAGGCTGTTGTGCGAGTGACATTGTTCATTTACTTATTCGTTTGTTCAAAAAGCATCATTGGGTTCTTACTGAATTTCCAGGTACTGTGTGTGGGGTGCTGAGGGGGTTGGGAGGGAGAGCAATGGAATAAGGCAGGTAAGGCCAGTGTGTAGGCAGTTCGAACTGGAGTCAAACAGTCTTGGAATCAGATGACATCTCCAGCCTGCAGAGCTAGTGGCCTTAGGAGTGACATTTAGAAGAGAACTAGTGTATACCCTTCATGTTCCCCACTTTACCTGTGAAATTGGGCTGTAACTGTCTCTACTTTCAGAAATTATAGGGAACTAAGTCAAATAATGCATGATAAACATTAAGGGTGGGGTTTGCCCAAGATAAGTATTCAAGCATGCCAGTTATATTTTACATGACTTCTGTACTCACATTGAAATGTAGACAACACTGTAAATTGTTCATAAATTATGATGCCGTAGGTAGAAAGGATGCATACCATTAAGGAGGTCCATATATAGGGCTGGGCTGAGTTTTTCATTATTTTTTACTTGGATGTTTCATAGTAAGCCAAATACATATTTAGTGCAAGATTCAAAAAGCACAAGAAGAGATGAATGAAAATGAAGTCTCCTGCCCACAGCTATGTCAGACAGGCAAGCCACCTGCATGCAGCCCCACAGTGGTCTCTTGTGTATTCCTCCAGTCTTTGCACACTGAATACATGTGCATATGTGTTTTATTTCTACACAATTAGCAGCATATTACCACTGTCGTGCATTTTTCAAGTGTATCACTTAGCAATTGTATTACAGATGGGCTCACATATCATCTATTTCGCTGTTCTGTCAAGTAGGGTGGGTAGGAATTGCTGAGTTAAATAGTTCTGCACTGTAGACTTTTGACCTGCCTTTAGAGTTGTACTGATACAAAACAAACAAACAAACAAACAAACAAACAACCCTTCTCTCTAAGCCTTAGTTAGGATTACTATTACTGTATTGAAACACCATAAGCAAAAGCAAGTTGGGGAGAAAAGAATTTATTTTGCTTACACTTCCACCTCATAGTCTATCACTGAAAGAATTCAGGACAGGAACTCAAGCAGGGCAGGAACCTGGAAGCAGGTGCTGAAGCAGAGGCCATGGAGAATGGTCTTACTGACTTGCCTTCCCCCGCCTACTCAGCTACCTTTCATTTATAGACCAGGCCTTCTGCCTGGCACCACCCATATGGCCCAGGCTGCCTGGCATTAATTAGCAATCAAGAAGATGCCTTAAAGACATGCCCACATGCTCCATCCCCAGCCCTGTCTTTGAAAGCTTTCTGGGAGTTTCCAAACGGCTTCTGAGAGTTTGTATTCCCCCCGTTCCACTAGAATTAGGATGATGTGGCTGTTTCTTACATTCTCATTAGGAAAATGTCCCAGAACACTTTGGGCCTATTTCTTTTTAAATCATATTTTAAATTATCACATAAAATGTCAGATTTCTTTATGGCATTCCATGCATACCCATCATTGTACTTTTCTCATGTTTGGTCTCTCCATTACTTCCCTCTGTTCCTCCCTCAGCTTCCCACAGTTTCCTTTTCTCCTCACTGCTGTCCTCCCTCTACTTTCATATGATATATGATATGATATATATGCTATATCATTTATAATATGATATATACGATACAGCATATATCTAGTATACTTACCAAACACACATACGTGTACATTGAAATCTAGACTCTACATATAGGAGAAAATCATGTAATACTTGTCTTTTTGACTTTAGCTTATTTTCTTATTGATGATGTCCAGTTCCATGCATTTTCTTTAAAATGACATTTTTTTTTAAGGCTGTGTGAAACTCTACCATATATGTGCAACACATTTTCTTTATCCATTTCTCTGTTGGAAGGGAGTATAAACTGTCTATCAACCCAGCTGGGATAATCTTTTCAAGGGGGCACAGATAAAGTCCCCTAGATGACAGTTGCTTGGCTCAGAGGACAGGCATTCGTGACAGTAGCTTCATTTCGATTAGTTGATGATGTCGATATTCTGATTTTACAGATCAAGCACCAGAGGCTGGTGCAGTCCAGCACCTTGCTAGAAGGGAGTTGGCGTCCCTGCTGCGTCTGTCCCCGTGACCCTGCACTAATGGCTGCTCTGGGAAAACCCCTCAAACAGCAGTTCCTCATTTCCCAGTTCTCCCAGACACTGAACAGTCTTTAGTGAGAGAGCGCAGACATGGTCCTAATGCAGAGACCAGTCCAGATTTCCCAGCTGAGTGGCACTGGCTTCTGGGTAGCCTCCTGTAAGTACATCTCATAGCAGAGGATGCTGCGCTCTGGTCTCCTGTGTGATCATCTGGAAGCACATGCATCAGAGAGCTGGAATGATGCCATGAAAAATATTTACATTGGTGTGGAGTTGTTTGCTATACTAACAGCACAGAGGCGAACATGACATTTCATGAGTAATTACAGAATCTAGAAATCATTTACAGGGAGTGGGGAGGGTTTCATTGACATGGGAAGCACAGCTTTCCAACCTAGCTAGGGCTCCTTCCTGGCAGCAAGTAGAGCTCAGCAGACAGCCAGGTATTAACTGCAAGCCTGGGAAGCATCTGTGGTGGCTTAAAAGAAAATGGCCGCCTCCCCCCACAGGGAGTGGCACCGTTAGGTGTGGCTTTGTTGGAGTAGATGTGGCCCTGTTGGAGGAGGAAGTGTGTCACTGTGTGTGTGTGTGTGTGTGTGTGTGTGTGTGTGTGTGGTGTTTCAGGTCTTCTGTACTGATGCTATGCTCAGTGTGCCTCACAGCTGATGCTGCTGTAGAACTCTCTGCTCCTTTCCCAGCACCAGCCTGCATGCTGCCATGATTCCTGCCAAGATGATAACGGACCGAACTGCTGAAACTTTAAGTCAGCCTCAATTACTAATTATAAGAGCTGCCTTGGTCATGGTAATAGAAACGCTAACTAAGACACATCCCTAGCTCAGAGGCCCTCAGAGCTTTCTCAGGTGAGTCAGAGTCACAGCTCATATCAGTAGATGAATAAAATAGTCTGACCAAAAGCAACTGGAAGAAGAAAAGTTTGTTTGAGCTTATGATTTCTGAGGAAGAGCCATTCATGGCCTGAAAGACATGGCATGGTGGCAGGAAGAGGAACCTGGCCAATCACATTTCAATCATACACAGGAAGGAAGGTGGGAGGGAGGAGATAGGGTCAGTGTCGGTCCACCATCCAGGGATGCCAGTCCACATCTGGCTGCTGGACACTGATAGACCAGTCTGTAATCCTTGGAGCTTCTTACTCCTTTCCTAGTTGAGAGGTGGGATTATCTCTACTGGAATGCTGTCCTCTCGCTGGGTTGTCTGAGTCCCTTGGTCCATGCTTACGTCATGACTCCATTCTGTCTTCTATTAACTGTGTCTGCCAGGATGCGATCAGAAAGACAAATCATGCTGGGTACCTCAAACAGAGAGAAACTTATCCCTTGTAGTGGGATGGATAGGAACAGAAGCCTGGGATGGCAAAATGAAGTTTTGAAGTGGCCCAGATCTTATTCCCCACAGAAAATGGCTACAATAGCTATGGCTGAGTATTGAGAGGAGGTAGGGTCTTTATAAGAAGCACAGAGTGATGGGTCACAAGGAGTGTTGTCAGTGAAGGGCTTGTTTCTGTTAGACTAGAAAAGATCCCTACTTTAGAGAGATGAACAGAATAAGGAGAGTGGGTGAGATACAGTGGAAGGACACTGGCTTCCCTTTTTCTCTAGGCCTTTACCTTCTCCCAGAATCTTTATTGAGAGATCTTCTGAGAAAGTCATCCTGCTAGACTAACCCTGGAATTACAGTATCCACAGGATATACTTAGGGCTGGGGAACAATGAATAATACACAACTCAGCCAAAAGATACTTATTAATGCCATTTAAATGGCAGGGATTATGTGGTACTGGGGAGTGAGTTAAACTGAGAAAACCCCTGACACCCAGGAGGCAGCATTTTAGCTGAAGAGACTATCAGTAGAAATATCATAGTGAACCATGTAGAACTATCTCACACAACAGCAAGACACATACAGAAGAGGGTCACAGGGAAGGTCAGGGGGGTGTGGGAGGAACACCGTAGACAGAGATGGGGTAAGCGCAATGATTACCATGGCAAGGAACAGTGAAGATGCCATTGTAGAGGACACAGGGGAAAGGTAAGGGCTGAGGCCAGGACCACATGCTTTCCCAGCACCATCTGGGACCTAGAAGAATAGATGGGGGCTTCTTTGTATGAAGTACTTTTCTTGCTTCCATGACTGAGAAGCTAGCAGGACAGTTTAGGAGGGGAAGCCCACAGATTCACAATAGGGAAGGCACGATGATGGAAGCAGTTAGGTCTACAGTGGTGATGGAATGGTATGTGGCTTACTTACATCCCAGCCAAACAGAAACAGAGGGCTCCTGTTGGCACCTGAAGTAAGTATTCCCTTCAAGGCCCACTCCCAGGAACCAGCTTCTTCCAACTAGTATATATGTCTAGAAGGTTCCACAGCCTCCTGAAACAGAGCTACCAGTTGAGAACAAAGTGTTCAAAGTCTAGTGGCAGGCATTTGACAATCTGGACAGAAATAACACCTGCAGGACACACGGATTGCTCAACACTTTACACAGACATTGGTTATCTCTCCAGTTTCTCCTGACTGGACCCAGATTATCATGGAAGCTTTTATAAAGGAAAACATTTAATTTGTGCTAGCCTATACTTTGGAGTTTTAGTTCATTTTTATCATGGTGGGAAGCATAGGGATGTGCAGGCAGACATGGTGCTGGCTGAAGAAGTATCGGAGAGTTCTACATCCAGATCAGCAGGCAGCAGCAGGAAAAGAGACCCAGGGCCTGACTTGACCATTTGAAACCTTGAAGCAGTGACACACTTCCTCCAACAAGGCCACACTTCCTCCAACAAGGCCACACTTCCTCCAAAAAGGCCACACTTCCTCCAACAAGGCCACACTTCCTCCCAAAGGGCCACACCCCCTAATAGTACCATTCCCTATAAGCCTATGGAGGCCATTTTCATTCAAACTACCACACTATGAAAGGTTATTGTGTTGATTTCAGCTTCTATGATAAGTGATATGGAGATTCACACTCATCTCTTGCTCTGCTCAATGTCTCCTTTCTCCTTCCCTGTCCCAAATAGAGAATGGAGGTCTTAACAGTCAAAGAATCTTGACTCTCAGCCCAATAACTGGGGATCCCTTCCCAAGTCTTTATATATATGCTCATTTTTTTGAAGATGGGACTCTGGTGTCCTCTGCCTCTTTTGTGTATATGGTATCTGTTTGATTAAAGCAAGGTACCCAGGAAAGCCTTTGTAAACATTTAGTAAATGAATAGGCCATTAAGTAGATTCTCGCTTCTCAGCCTCATCACTAACTCTATGATAGATTTATCTAACTGGCTCAATCAAAGTCAGTGCCAATAGGGTATGTAAAATCAATTCAGCAGGAAAGTTGGAGTCAGTTAAAAAAACAAAGAAGTTGCTTGGTTGAGTTCTTAAACTGATAGCATAGTCTTAGTTTCTTAGTTTGGGGCCAAGGTGTTACTATACCAATATGTCCACCCCATTGCTTTCTGGTAATGATAGAGTTTCCTCCACCTCTTTTTATTAGTGATGAAAGGTTTGTTGGAGATAATTGTATTTTTAGCAGCACAGTTAATGAACTAGCTAAGCATCAATAGATGGAATCATAAAACCATTAAACACCAAAGCAATAATGGGAAACTGTGTCTGGTGGTAATGAAATTAAGTGTCTTTATGAGGTCACTTTATCCCTTTTCTCCCCATCTCTCCTGCCCTCCTGAGTGCATGGTGGCTGCTGCTCCTAATTGCTGTTGCACTAAAATGCACAGTGTTATCCGTTTTCTCTTCTAATTCAGTGTATTTCCCAGACCTTCAGGCCCATTAAATCTTCCACCAAGACAGTATACTGGTAGGGGTGGTGATGAGGGCTTCTGGAAGAAGCCTTGAGGTGTGAGACAGCAGAAGAGGTAAAGACCAAATAGACATGCTGAACTTGGTGCTGAACTCCACTGGTGAGTATTGCTGCTCCAGGATGAACCTGGATGACCTTTGTTACAGCTGCTGCAGTCATGGTGGGATCATTCAGAGACTAGGTGACCATGGATACACTCAGACAGAAATCATTGTCATTGGGAAACACTATGTATACTCTCTCTTGAGCTTGTGATAGCCCCATATGATGTATTTTTATCCTCATTTTCCAGTAGAAGAACCTGAGCCTCATGAAATGACCAAAGTCTCACTGCTGTGTTTTCAGAGCTGGTTTCTCTCCTACATTCGATGTCTCATGGCATTGAGCCAGACAATTTGCCAGTAAATTAAACCTTGCCCAATCAAGTTCATGGCTCCCTTATTGAACTCAATAATTCGAGAAATACATATTGAGTATCTCTTATATGTTGGAGCTATTATGAGGGAAACAGACTCTTTCCCTAGCCTCATATCATTTAGATGTAGTTGGGAAGCAAGAGTAGCCAAGCAAATAGCATGTGGCATTTGGGGACATGACAGAGACAGCATCCTGCTGGGGAAGCTGATGGCAGGAGGCCTGGACCTAAAACTATAAAGCAGGGAAGTCTTCCTGAAGGAAAAAAAAGGTTTCAGTAGAAGTCTGAAGCGAGGAAGTGCTATAGGTGAAGGAGGGATGAATACAGAGGTCAGAGGTCGGGGAACTGTGTGCCACGGTGAGGCTGTTAGGAAAAGGCACAATGGCCAGAGGACTAAATTATCTTAGGATGTAGCATCAATGGGCAAGACATGGGAACTGAAGCCCAATCGTGAGGCTAAGAGGTAAGAGGAATCAGGAATGCCTCTCTGGCTTGGTTGCTTTGGGGATGTAGGCACTGTTTTCCGAAACAGAGTGGCTTGTGCAAGGAGCTAGGATGAGATGAGACAATAAATGTTTCTTAGGCATGGCTGCTACTTCTAAAAATGAGCCTTAAAGGCAGTCAGCTGTCAGACCTCAACGATCTTAGAGAGAAGAAGTGAATTAAAGGCCCCCCGGGGGATATAGCTCAGTTGGGGAGGCATGAGCAGCATTGAAGTCCGACTCCCTTCAGTCTTAGGAAGACAGAAAAAAGCCCTAATGGGAACAGTTTTGGTTCTTTTCTTGAAGCTACCCAGAGAGGGTCGAGGTGGCTGAGATTATACTTGCCTGTGGAGTGCAGAGCCTGTGGGGGTCTCCTGGAGATGGAAAGGGCAAGAACCTAGTGTGACCTATGCTGTGTGCCATCTTGGTATTGCTTTCACACTCCATCCCTCCGGCTAATATGGGGAGTGGCAGGGAGGCAGATGCACTTGGACAAGTCCCTGGTCTGTCCAGGGGGATGGGAAGTTTAGGGTTCCGTTCCTTTCTCTCCATCTTCATCTCTTGCTGTGGTCTGAGTATGTCCCCTAGACTCATGCACTGAAAAAGCTCTCAAACCAACCTTGTTGGGGATAGGACCTAACTGGTGATGTCCAGGTCATGAGGGCTTTGCTATCAAGAAGGGATTAAGGCCTCTGTAAAAGGACTTTGGAGAGAGTGTTCTCTCGTGCCCTTCCGCAGTGGACGCAACCTACATGCCACCATCACGGAACAGGACAATAGCTTGATCAGACACTGCCCCTGGCACTGCCTAGATCTTAGATTTCTCAGCTTCAGGGCTCTGAGGTAATGCATTTCTCTGTCTAAGTACCTGCTACAGCAGCAGAGAAAATGAAGTACCTCTCGCTCTTCACCTCCTCCCATTAGTGACTGGGCACCAGCTAACATGGCTGGTGATCTTCTGAGGGGCAGTGATGCACAGATGGCTAAAATACAGGTCTTGCAGTCAAGGCACGTGAAACACAGTTGTTCGATTTTAAGGTGTGCTCTTAACATAATAACAGCTTTTTAGAAGGGGAAAAAAACCCCTCACAAACACTACCACACTCAATGTACACATTATTTTCAAAACAACCTGATTTTAGAAATGTTCAGATATGAAAAAACTGTTTTAAATTGGAGCAGTATGAACAGAGTAATCATTATCACAATAGGGTAGGGATCTAGCCTTATCAGAACACAAAAACTCACGAAAAAAAGGTTTTGGAAGAGTGTAGTTAGAACAGTGTATCGTTGTCACAATAGGAGTGGGAACAAGGGACTGTTGGAGCCCACTGGGAAAATCTCTTAGTACCTCTGGGCGATGGTGGTGGACAGGGGTGGATAAAGAGGCCAGGGAAGGGGTTGGGGGCTCCAGGCAGATGGAGGAGGTAGCTTCTGCAGAGGAAGGAGAAAAAGGAGAGCGATGCATTGTGGGAGCAGCTGCTTGTCTTCATGATTACTATCATCAGCAGTGGGGCAGAAAGGGGGCTTTCTTCTGAGGGAGTTTGGAGGGAAGTCATCAGAAAGACCTCAGGGAGGGAGCCATGAGCACCGCGAGCAGTGATGGAGCGAGGCATCTTTGCTAAAGTTCCCATCTCTGAAAAGTTTCTGTGTTTTCTATTTATCTAACTCACAAACCAATTGCCTAATGCAAACATGATGTGTTCTCAAATAGGAAAAAAATGCAACAGATTTCAATCAATATACTCTGAAAAATTTCTATTAAGTCTCCTGGTTTATTTCCTTAAAGCTGTTCTCTGGGGGAAGCGTGCACTTTAGGAGTGATTGATTGAGTTGGCCGGTTGGAATGTGCAAAACTTAAACTTTCTCATTCTCTTCCTCTTAGTCCTAGTAAAGTAGTGACTCTCAGCTAAATACCAGGCTACCAGGCAGGCAGCAAGAAGACATTGCTGTTCCTGGTGTTCACAATGTCCACATTGTGAAGCTGTTTCTGAATTGTATCCTTGCAAAACAGTCTTTGATTATCACCCTCATGAAGGTGCTCTGGAATTCATCAGTCAGGAGTTCCAGGACTGGGACAAAGCTGCCACAGGGTTGAAAGAAATCCCATGGAGGCTGGGATGTGGCTCAGTGGCGGTGGGCTTGCCCATCCTGTACAAAGGCATTGGTCTGCAGCAGTGCAAACATATCTATACCCCACAGCCCACAGATGTACATTCTGGGGTGACCTTCACAGGAATGACTGTTGGAAGAGATGGATGCTACTGGATTGGTTGGGACTTCCCTCTGGGCTCTGCCTCTGTTCCTGGGGCAATGGATGTCCTTGTGGAGCTTAGATGCTGGTTCTTCCTGCATTTACAAGCTCAACTTACCATTAGCCTAAAGGGGGAAAAAGTCTGGTGCTGTATCTTCCGAGACTAGAAGAACCCAGAGCTGCTGGGCCCCAGAGAACCAGAGTGGGTATAGGATATGATGGAAAACAGCACCCCATGGGTGCTTCCTGGCCTCTTTCTGTTCATTCTGCCACAAGAGAGTCCCTGGACTAGTTTCACAATCTGAAATCAAATGGCTCACTCCCTGATTTCAAAGGTTAGTTACCACTGGAATCCAAACGGGAATGAATACACTCACGCCTGGAGGTTTGCAATGTGTGTTAGGCTTGCAGCTAAGGATTTTAGATATGGTGTCTCCTTAAATCTTCACAGCAGCTCTGTGCTTCATGCTCTTATTATCCCATTTAATAGACGAGGCGCTAGGGCGAGAGGTGAAATATACCTAGCTGGTAAATGGCAGCACTAGAGTGATACAGAACCGGCAAGAGCAACAGTAACTGAATTTTTGATTCTGCAGCTCACACTCTTTATGCAGTATGAGTGTCTTAGTTTAAGATACATTGTTTCTTGAAGGAGAAATGTCCCCGGGTAGGCTCATGTATTTAAATGCTTGGTTCTAGCTGGTGGCTCTATTTGGAGGCTGTTAAGGGAACCTTCAGGATAGGAGCCTTGCTGGAAGAAGTGTGTCACTGGAGGTGGGCTTTGAGAGTTTATAGCCCCCACTTCTAGTTGGTCTCTCTTTCATATGTGCAGTTGAGAGATGGCCTTTTGGCTTCCGGCTTCTGCCTCCATGCCTTCCTGACTTGGTGGACATCTTCCTTAAGTTGTCTTTAGTCACTGTATTTTAGCATAGCAACAGAAAAGCAACTGATATGGGCTGCTATATAGAAACACTATAGGTTAGTAGTTTCATCAACAAACATTCATTTTTTCACAGTGGACGAGAGAGAGAGAGAGAGAGAGAGAGAGAGAGAGAGAGAGAGAGAGGGAGAGACAGAGACAGAGACAGAGAGACAGAGGGAGAGAGACAGACAGAGAGACAGAAAGACAGAGAGAGAGGGAGAGAACTTAGATTTTTTTTCCTTTAGAGCAGTAATCTCATCATGCAGACTTCATCTACTTATACTCAAATATCTTTATTACATCTAAACCTAATTACCTGTCAAAGACTCTACCTCCTAAAGCCTCTACAGGGGATAGGGGATGAAGACTTCAATGTAAAAACTCTGAGGGATGCACCCATTCTCTATATAATGTGCACTGTGCACTATTTCCTCCTGCAGTGATTTGGAGAGAAGGTGGAGCTTATTGCCAACACTGGAACCACATTAGGAGACAAAAAGCTCCTTCTCCTTCAGCACACTGCAGAGGGAGTGTCAGACACAAGCTATTGTGTTTGTGAACAGGACACATGGAACTGAGGAATAGGGATTCTGATTGCTATTGGTTAAGCTATGTCTATGGGGACAAGCTCTTCCAAGGGGTGCATCTGACTTGCATTTCCTTCCACAAATATGTTTGAATATCTGCACTGTATTAAAATCCATGCATTCAATAGTGAGCCAAAAGACTGTCCTGAATCATTGGGAAGACTGTGGAGTGTTGTAAGAATATACACTAGGAGCCCGGTAAAGAATGTGGCTGTGAGAGGTTGCCCTGAGGGAGTGAAGGCTAAGCTGAGATCTGGATGTTTTATCTGGACGTGGAGATGGGGTAGAAGTGAGAGGTATTGCAGTGGGAGCTGAGAGCTATGTATAGGGCTAATTCCCATATATCTCTGTAGACATTTAAGCAGTTTTCTCCATGTTCTATAAGCAACAGAAAACCATGGCAGAAATTTAAAGAGGAACGTAATATGAACTGATCTTCATCACAGCAAATTTCCCCTGTCTTCTGTTCAGAAAGGTTACTAGTAAAAGGGGAGCTGATAACTCAGACTAGATAAGCGCTGGCAGTTACTGGGATGGAGCCATCAGTACAGACAGAACAGCAGGAAGTATTAGAGGCATCTCAGAGGGTAAATAAGCAGGACATGGTGAGGTATGTGGGTTGACTTGGGGTTATAGGAGATGTGATCTGTGTTTACTGAGATGATCTAACATATTTGATACTTAATGCAGGAAGGCATTTGAAAAGGCAGGGGCCCCTTCTAATTTTTTTCTATGGTGCTCAGCTGTGTCAGGTATGATGCTATTACCTGTACCTTAAAGAACTCCCACAGGGGCATGCCTACGCTATGGCCGGAGATGCTGTCAGATTGCGGTGATGCTTGACTGCTAGAACTCTGCAAGGAAGGCATCCAGCGAGCTGAAGGTGAAAAGAAGACAGTAGCAGGGAATGTGAAGACCAGTCCTCCACAACTGCACCAAAAAAGCAGCTGCCATCTATTCCCCAAAATGCTCTGCCCATAATGAAGCCTACATCTCTGGCCCCAGCAGCACTGTCTACAAACGGCACCCATGCTTCTTACGGACCCTTCTACTGGAATATTGGCTTCTTGCAGAATTTACATTGGTAGTGAAGCAGAAGCTGCCAGGCGTCTATGTACAGCCACCCTATCGCTCTGCATTAGTGTGATTTGGAGTAATATTCATACGACACAGGCTGTATCAGAATGGTGTTTTCAAGTTTACGGTGTATATTCCTGATAACTATCCAGATGGTGACTGCCCACGCTTGCTGTTTGATATTCCCGTCTCTCACCCGCTAGGTGATTCCACCTCAGGTGAACTGGATGTGAAGAGAGAGTTTGCAAAGTGGAGGTGGAACCATAATCATATACGGCAGGTCTTAATGTACGCAAGGAGAGTCTTCTACAAGATCAACACAATAAGCCCCCTAAACCCAGAGGCTGCAGTACCGTATGAAAAAGACATTCAGCTTTTTAAAAGCAAAGTGGTTGACAATGTTAAAGTATGTACTGCTCGTTTGTTTGATCAACCGAGAATAGAAGACCCCTATGTAATTAGCTTTTCTTCATGGAATCCTTTTGTACATGAGGTGCCAGAGAGAAGATGCTGACTCAGAAAAAGCCTGAGGAACAGCACAGTAAAAGTGTTCATGTTGCTGGCCTGTCATGGGTAAAGCCTGGCTCAGTACAACCTTTCAGTAAAGAAGAGAAAACAGTAGCAACCTAAGAGATGGTGGATCTGGTGCACCGTGCACTTTCCTGCTGGACTCTGGCCTAGTTAAAGCTGACTAATGGCAAAGGACTGTCTGAAGAGTAAACCTTGTGAACAGTGACTGGCTGTTAGTGTTGTGTATGTGTAGGTTCTATAGCTTGTGGAGAACTGTCTGTAAGTAATGCATTACTCCTGTCAGAAGTGTCAGTGTGGATCTAGTTCAGTACCCCAAATTATTGGGGACCTTGAGGCTTAAGTATTTTTCAGAATATGTTAGTAGTAAGTTGTCTACTTTACCAGAGAGAGAATGAACACTATGTAGGAGTTGGAAGTTGGTGGTTTCAGCTGTACATAGGTTAGGCCATGAAGAAGGGTGTAGAGAAGATTCTAGAGGGCAGCACTTTCAAGTGAAGACTGGCTTTCCAGTTTTAGCCTGCTGACTTGCTGTAAATGTCTATCTCAGAAGCACTAGGAAAGTAGGCAGAACCAGGATGCTTGCTCATAGTTTTTTTTTGTTTTGTTTGAAAGTAAATTACTGTATTTTTATGGCAGGAGGAAGAAAAAGGTGTTCAAACGATTTCTAATAAAGTCAGGTATTTAAATGGTAAATGACCAACGTGTTAGTAAAGAGGAAATAAACCAATAAATGATAAAAAGAACTCCCTCAAAGTACAGAGGTTCTTCAAACAATTGAAACCAGAGTTCCCATCTATCTCAGTTACTTTCTCACTGCTTTAACAAATACCACAGCTAAGGCAACTCATTAAAAACACATTTACTTGGGCTTATAGTTCTAGAGGATTAGAGTTCACAATGGTGGAGTAAAGGCTCGGTGGCAAGAAGAGCTGAGCACTCACATCTAGATTCACAAGTATGAGGCATGGAGAAGACCCTGAAAAATTGGGTCTTTTGAAAACTCAAAGCCCACTCCCAGGGATACACTTCCTCCAACAAAGCTACACTTTCTAATCCTTTCCAACAGCTCAGCAATTGGAACCACGTATTCAAACAAATGATCCTATGGGGTCGTTCTTTTAAAACTACCATGCGGTTTGATTCAGGAATCCTGCTGTTGGGTACATACCCAAAGAAAATGACATCAATACATTGTAGACACCTTTGCTCCCATGTTCTCTGCAGCAATATTTACAATAGCCCAGACATGAAATTAACCTAAGTGTCCATTATCTGACAAGCAGATGGGAAAAATGCGGTACACATATGCAGCAGAATACTATTCAGCCATAATAAAATTTGAAATCCTATCATTTGTGACATGGACAGACCTCAAGAAAATTAAAGTAAATAAAAACAAGGCAGTAACCAAAAGACAACTATCATGTTGTTTCACAGCATCTGAAGAATTCATAAAGATTTGTCTCATAGAAATTGAGAGTAAAATGATAATTGTCACAAATTATTGAGGGTAGAGGATTTGGGTCTAAATATAATTAGAAGAAAAAGTAACTTTTTAAGAATTATTTCATGGCACAGGAGAGTGGATGCAGTTAACAATAACATAATGAGGACTTCAAATCAGCTAGAAGATTCTGATATTTCATCAGAAAGAAATAGCAAATGTTTGGAGCAATGGTTATGCTAATTACCCTCACTTGGTAATTTCACAGAGTGCATGTGAATTGATACATGCCATTGTATGCTTTAAATACATATAATTATCATGTGTCAGTCAAAAAGGTATCAATGGTCATAAACAATTGGCCATCATCTTACACGGCAAGAAGGCCAGTGGTGGCATGGCTCGTGGTAGGACCAGCACTGTGGTGTCCCCAAGACCCACTGTGCTATCCTTATCTGGGACTCAGCTTCCCCTGTGGCAGCAGATGATCTCAGCATTTCCAGACACCAGACACAATCTCATCCTTTGCAGGTTAAACTGGGTAGGTTGAATTCCCACCTTACACATCAGTCTTGGACAAGAGAATGGTTGCTCCAAATGACTTAGATCTCCCAGGAATTCACTCTGGTCTAGGGAGGAGCCACTTTCCCAGAAGCATGAAGACATGCATTCATTATAAGTAGTAAATCTTTTTGGCCTAGCCTCAAGGTTCAGACCCACTTGCAGCCCCACTGTTGCTTAGCTCCAAATAACCACACAAATGCTTATATTAATTACATGCTGCTTGACCTATGGCTCATTCTTTTTGCTAGCTAGCTCTTGCATTTAACTCAACTATTTCTATTAATCTGTCTTGTCATATGCCCTGTGGCTTACCTGTGTTTCTTTTACATGTTAATTCCTGGGTGGCTAGATCAGATTTCTCCCGACTCCACCCTCCTTCATCTTTATCTGTGCTCAGATTTCCCACCTGCTTCGAGGATGCCTTGTCATAGGCCAAAACAGTGTCCTTATTAACCAATGATATTCACAGAGTACAGAAAGACATCCCACATAATTATATCTTGTTGTGGGGAGTAGGCAATGGAGTTTGGTGGGTCTGTCATGGAGTTCAGGGGGCAATCCTGGTTTTTAGATCAGTGCTGGACATGGATCAGCAATAGAATGTTTTCTTAGCATGTATGAGGCCTGAGTTCCACCCACAGCACCAAAAGGGGAAAAGTGTGCATATGAGGAACTGACTGGACTGTTGACTTCTCATGATTTTTCTGGCTAAGTCATTTAAAAATTTATCTACTACTCCCATTTCTTCAAAATAACATTTTAAGAGCAAAGAAGAAAAAAAAAATTCAAGTTTAGCATTATAAAAGCTTACTGTTTCCCCCTTTCTCTTATCTGAAATATGGAACTGATTCTACAAACCATGAAGAAGCATATAACATAGTGGTTCTTAACTAGGGTTCCTGGACTTCCTTTTCAATGGACTAGTGGGCTAGGAGTCAGAGAGCCCATGAAATTTTAGAGGAAAATTTCTAGCTTGCTTGTTTGTTTTTCTATTAATAAAAGAAAGCATTTAACTTGGGTCTTACAGTTTCAGAGGATGAATTCATATGGAGGTTTGAGTTAGTATGCACTCTGTTGACTTATATGTTTGAATGCTTAGTCACTCTTTGAAAGGATTAGAAGGATTAGGAGGTGTGGCCTTACTGGAGGAAGTGTGTCACTGAGGATGGGCTTGGAGGATTCAGGAGCCCATGCCAGGTCTGGTCCTCCTTTCTCCCCCTGCTGGAGGATCAAAATGTAAAGCTCTCAGCTACTTCTCCAGCACCACGTGTGCTGCTATGCCACCGTCTTCCTCATCATCATGATAAATGTAAGCAACTTGAAACTGTAAGCAAGTTTGGAATTAAAGAGTTTTTTTTTTTGATTTTTAATAAGAATTGCCATGCTCTTGGTGTCTCTTCCCAGCAATAGAACAGTGACTAAGACAGTCCATGACCATTGAGGCAGGCAGAACAGCAGCATGCAGAGAGGCATAGCATTAGAGCAGCAATTGAGAGCTTACATCTTGATCACAAGTAGGAGGTAGAAAGAGCTTTTTTTTTTTTTTTTTTTAAAAAAAAGAATTTGAATTAAAATTTTATTTTAACTTTGGTTTTTTTGAGCAAGAGTTTTTCTGTGTAGTCCTGGCTATTCTAGAACTCATTTTATAGAACAGGCTAGCCTCAAACTCACAGAGATCCGCTTGCCTCTGCCTCCTGAGTGCTAGGATTAAAGGCATGCTCCTTATTTTTTTCTTATGTATTTCTGTGTATCTGTGCATGGGTATGTGCATGTAAATGCAGGTGCTTCTGGGACCAAGGACATCGGATCCCCTGGAACTGGAGATATAGGTGCTTATGAGCTGCTTCATGTGGGTTCTGGGAACCGCACCCAGGTCTTCTGGAAGAGCAGTTTGTGTTCTTAACCACTGAGACATCTCTCTAGCCTTCAAGCTTTATTTTTACAAATGTGTCTGTGAAAAGTGATGTTTCTTTCAATTTACAAGTGTAGAAGCAAACCAGTAGGATTAGCATGGCCTGTGATCCTGTCATCAATAGATAGTACAAATATTTTCATATCACATTACAGTCAGTGTGGATATCTGGAATGTTATTTACATCTACTAGTATTTTGAAATTGCAACAGCTAAGAGACTGGCTGGGAGGCAGCTGGAGATCACACAGCCTCTTAGATTCTCCTATAACATGACAAGTAGCCCTTGCCTGGCACCTTTGTGCACCAGTGGAACAGCCAAGGAGCAAATGTACTGTGTGGTTTTGTGTGTCAACTCAACCCAAGCTAGAGTCATCAGAGGAAGCAGCCTCAGCCAAGGAAATGCCTCCTTGAGATCCAGCTGGACAGCCCACTGTGGGTAGTACCATCCGTTGGCAGGTTCTCATGAATTTTATAAAAAGGCAGGCTGAGAAAGCCATGGGAAGCAAGCCAGTAAGCAGCTCCCCTTCATGGCCTCTGCATCAGCTCCTTCCTCTGAGATCCTGCTCTGTTTGAGTTTCTGTCCTGACTTCCCTCAGTGATGAACAGCAATGCAGAAATGTAAGTCAAATAAATCCTTTTCCCCAACTTGCTTCTTTGTTATTATGTTTCATCATAACTATAGAAACCCTAAGACAGCAGTGAAACAGATCTTCCAACATTCCTTCTCTGAAATTGTTTGTAGTTTAACATGTGGGATGAATATAGTAATTTTTAAAATTCCCTAAAGTTCTGCAAACCATATTCATTCTAACACAAATTTTTAACCCTCAGTAGGCAGTGTAGCCTTGATTGGTATGGACTGACTGTAGTGTTTCTGACCATTGGCCTGTCAGTGTGACATTAAAGCATCACTTTGCGATTGCTGACAGATGGCACAGTGATCTGGGACACACACAGTGTAATAAGCCCTAATTGAAGCAGAAGTTCTTTCTCTGTTTTGTTTTTCCCTTTTGCTTGTTATTTGTACAGCGTCTGTGTTATGTTGTATAGTCTTCCAGACACAGTATGCTATTGAGATTCTTATGCTATTATTTGGTGAAAATAGTACACATTTACAAAACACCTTTGCGAGAAATGCTGACAGCATCAAAAATGACAATCGTGATTTTGAGAAAGTCAGGTAGTAACTTGCCACAAAGGGAGATTCCAGAGAAGACAGGACCCTTTTATAATTGCTATGATCTTCCATCGATACCGACGCCAAATAATACTAATAGTGCTGAACCCCTGACTGGTAAAATCTGCCTTACTTTACTCACTTGTTACAGAATTTAATGAATATTTTACACTTTACTGAACATATAAATTATTCCATCTTATGTAAATTTATCAAACAAATTACTTTATGAACCACAAACAAAGTATTAGGCTCCAAAGAATGTCAGTGGAATAAAATATTTTGTATTAGCCTTATTTATTATTTATTTTTTGCAGACCCAATTTATCTTACATGGGCAAAGAAAAGGAAGGACTAGTGGAAAATGTATCTAGTTTTATTTACATTAATAAAGTGATGGGGCCAAAAAGAAAAAAAATAAGTCATTAAAATAAATGACCATTTTCTTTTTTGGTGGAAAAATCTAGAGAATGGAATTTTGAAATCAGTAAGTCCCAGAGACTATATGTCTTTTGCCTGTTTAGAAAAATACACCCAAATAAAAGGACACATTAGAAGCATGCTTGTATGAAGAAAAAGACACATGATTTCAACATGTAGTTGCAATTTCATGAAAAAAAATTATGGGCAAATTCTTGAAACTTGCTATCAGATGCTAAATAAAAAGGAGCCCATATCACTACTAAAGAAATTTGACCATGAGCAGCATACACTGGAAGTTGTGAGTGGATTTGTTAGCCTAAACAAGAGGAAAAACCACAAGTGGTTTCCCAGTCAAAGGTCATGCTTTGTGAAGAACAGCTGATGTACCTGAATTATGCTGTGGTTTGGCTAAGTGTTTACAAAGGCTTGTGTGCTTGCAGAGTTGGTTCCCATCCTGTTGGGAGATGATGGGATGTAGTATAAAGTTTCTGGACCGTATTAGTCCCAAGGTCTGGACCTACCCACAGCTGCTTAGCTCTGCCTAGACCTGAGGTCCTGACCAGCAGTCCCAAATCCCAAAGAAACACACAGAAGCTTATATTAATTACATGCTGTTTGACTTATGGCTTTAGCATATTCTTTGTTAGCTCTTACAATTTAACCAATTTCTATACATCTATGTCTTGCCACGTGGAGCATGGCTTTTCTGTACTTGTACATCTTGTTCTCTCAGTGGCAGCTCATAGTGTCTCTGCTCTGTTCTTCCTCCTCCCAGAGTTTTCTCAGTCTGGTAGCCCCACCCACACTTCCTGTCTGCCTTCTGGCCAATCAGTGTTTTATTAAACCAGTAGGTAGGACAATTATTTACAATGTAATCAGAACATAATTCCATGGCAGTGGGATCTTTAGGAGTCTCCTGGAATGGATTATTGTGGAGAGTTTGAATAAACAGTTGTTACTGCTTCTCCTAAAAATCCCAAGAGAAAGTTTTGTTCAAAAAGTCATTAATTTTCTCAAAAATTGGTCTTGAATAATAGTGTTTGAAGTTTTGTCAGGGCACAATAGCAGAAAATGAAGTGCTTGGTGTAACAACAATTAAATTGTAGGGAATATCCTTTACATGTTTCTTTCTTTCTATGTGTGTATGTATGTTTTCCCTGTATGTATATTTGTGAACCATGTGTGCCTGTTGCCCACAGAGTCAGAAGAAGGCCTTGGATCTTCTAGAACTGGATTTAGAGAAGATTGTGAGACCTGGGTCCAGAACCTGGATTTAGAATCCCTTTACAATTGTTAAGAATTCTTAACAGAGAAGCAGCACATTGTCTTTAAAGAGAGGAACTTTTCCATTTTTTTTTTTTTTAAAGAAAGAAGAAAACCAAGTGCTAGACTACTTTGAATGGTGTGTGTCTGATGTTGGCTGACATGCAGATATTTTAATTATTTGTGTGAGATTAATCTTGTTCCAAGACGCTGAGGTAGCCATTATGGAGATTCCTGAAATCTTCTCTAGATTTTCCAAATAAGCTGCTGTCATTAAGGAGGGTTGAGATAGACATTCTTAAACACTTGGAATGGTTAGAAGAAGCACTCTGCTCATTAGAGCTGAAATACAAGATTCTGTCAAATTGTTTAAAAACAAAGACCTGAAAACTAGCACTCTTTGAAGGAGCATTTGTTTCCCAATAGCATGAAACCTGAACCACAGAGTCACATTCTCTTACAGATACAAACTCTTAAAGGTACTGACCTTGCCAAACATAAACTCGTTGATTGACAGATGAAAACCAACCTGATGGCTGGTGAGATGGCTCAGTAGATTCTTGCCTCCTAAGCCTGAGGGCCTGAGTTCATTCCCTGAAACCAAGTAAAGATAGAAGGAACCAACTCTATCAAATTGTCCTCTGACCCCTACATGAACAAACATGCTCCCCCACACAACAAATTAATTAAACAGATTTGACTAGAGTTTAGCTAAAAAGCTTGGCATAATTTTTTTGCTCCATGAGAGAAATCTCTATTTAGTAGAAATCATGAAAGCCTTAATTGTGTTTGCAATAGTATATCTTTAAGGATTGAATTTTTAGCACTGAACAGAAAATCAAAATCAATTGGATTGTACAAAATGGCAAATGTATTACCTCCCGCTACTTCTTGTTCATATTCTAGCTGGGCAAAACAGCCCTTATGTCTTTTAAAAATAAAGTTTAATTGCTTGTTTTTCAAGGGTAGTGTTATTTTTTTTAAAAACGTGGTTCAAAGAGGCAAATCTATTCTTGTTTAATACATATGTTTGAGACATAATATTTCAAAAGTTGTACTTCAGTGTATGAAGTTTTCCTTGGGATCCTATGTATTTGTTTTATGCATTGAAAAATATTATTCTAAGGTAGGTCCATAGACTTTGCCTCTTGCCTGAGCTATGGGAGGCATAAAGGTAGTGAATAACGCCTGCGTTGTTCTCAGGCTGCCTGAGGTGGGAAAACCCAGATACTTGTCAGCTTCGAGGAGGAATTCAGAGAAGGAAATTCTCTTATTTCTAGAGGCTGTGCCTCCAGGAAACCCAGCTGCTCTAGCCAGCTTCTAAAGACAGAGGTACTCCATTAGAAAAAGAAGGTTTGTTTTGGTTCCCAGGTGGCCTGGTTCCCTTGTTTTCAGGCTTGTGGCTGGGAAAAGACCAGGACAGAAGGAAAGAGCTGCTCACCTCTCAGCAGACAGGGGAGCAGAGAGGGAGAGGATGGTGAGGGGGAGAGAAGGAGGGGATGGAGAGGTGGGAAGGGACAAATGTCTCTTAGAGACACATTTCCAGTATTCACCTCCTCTGGCAGATCCATCTTCCACATCTCCAGCACCTCTCATTTCCATTACTTTATGATTCCAGTAATGAATTAATTCATTGATGAAGGCAGGGTGCTTATGGTCCAGTCACTACTCAATAATACCACCAGCTGGAAACGAATCCTACAACACCCAAGTTTTGGAGTAGGGTGTATATGTGAAAGGATTTAGTATCCAAACCATAATATCACCACAGGTTGTAGCTTTGAATGAATTTTTAACCCCTTCACTTCTGTGTCAACAGAGTAAGAGACAGCACAGAAACTCATCAGACGGGAATGCATCTCATCTGTTCTTCCTATATTAACTGGTAGGAAATTGGACATGGTCAAATGATATCAGATTGTGAAGATAAAATCCATTGTTAGATGTCCGACAAATGTAAGAGGTATAATGTTGTAGGCACCAGAGAAGGGTACTGCATGGCTCCTTCCCATGCAGAGTGAATGAATTAAAGATGCCAAAGAAAGTTGTGCAAAAAATGATTAAGAGAAGGCAATGCCAGGCTCGAGGGCATCTTGAGAAAATCATGCCTGTTAAGTTTCTCAACATAGTATACCCAGAGTCTGAAATATTGCTTGACTCACACTGTATGATAAAGAAAAACTTGGTTGAATAAGCAAATTGGTATCTGAGTTTTTAAAAACACATGGATTGTTATGAGAATAATACAAATGTATTAGAGAAAACTTGTAAATGCAGAAGAATAAGAAAGAGAAGTATCAAAGGAAGGTTTGCCAACCAACATTCCACTGTATTTTCCCCTAGTTCCTTTTTCTAGATCTATGCACAACACACACACACACACACACACACACACACACAGACACACACCACTCTTTTCTTTTAAGAACAGAATTAAGACCTGAGTTTTATAGCCTCGTTTTTTTCTCTTAAAATTATATTGTGATCATTTTTCTGTGCCATTAAATATTCTTCAGAGCATTATTTTAATGGCTATATTATACAGCATTCTATAAATAAATCATGGCATATATAGCTTAACTTATTAGCCACGTCCTTATTGTTGAGAGTTACTGCTGGAAACATTTTATAATGTCAGGAGCTGCATTTGCCACTCAGATCTGGCCCAAGGATCATGCAGAATTTTCTCTCTGTGACCATAGTCTTTTTCAATTTCACTTTTGTGACAATCCAGTGAGGTAGAAATCATTATAGAGACTTATTTTTCCTTTCTTTTTTCTTTATGTATGTGCACACATGATTGTATGTATGTATACAGGGGGGCACATGCACATATGTGTGTATTCATGTGGAGGCTGGAGGCCAGCCTTGGGCATTGATCTTCAAGTGCTGTCCACCTTGTTTTACTGGGGCAAGATCTTTCTCCCTGGACTAGAGTTTACTTGAATAGACTAGGCTAGCTGGTCAGCGAGCCTCAGGGATACACCTGTCTCTACCTCCCCAGGACGGGGATTACAATTGTACAGCACCGTGCCTGCCTCCTCCCCTATTCTGCCCTCCCTTCTCTCTCTCTCTCTCTCTCTCTCTCTCTCTCTCTCTCTCTCTCTCTCTCTCTCTCTCTCTCTCTCTCTCTCTCTCT
>PVIH01018374.1:0-38718 GCA_004025045.1 Sigmodon hispidus | reverse complement strand
TCTCCTTCTCCTCCTTCTCCATCTTCTCCTCCTTCTCCATCTTCTCCTCCTTCTCCATCTTCTCCTTCTCCTCCTTCTCCATCTTCTCCTTCTCCTCCATTTTCTTCTTCTTCTTCTCCTCCATCTCCTTCTCCTCCTTCTCCTTCTCCATCTTCTCCTTCTCCTCCATCTTCTTCTCCTTCTCCTCCTTCTTCTTTTTCTGCTGCTTCTTCTGCTTCTTCCAGCTCTTGTTCTTCTTCTTGTTCTTCTTCCTCCTCCTCTTTCTCTTTTTTCTCTTCTCCTCCTTTACCTCCTCCTCCTTTTCTTTTCAATCTGTGTTGGTCTTAGATTTCTACTCCATGAGCCATAAAGAAGCAACATGAATTTATCAGGGTTCTTAACCACAGGACGTAGAACACGCATAAAGAAGAGAAATTCAGGTTTGTAATCAGATTTTCCCAACCTCTGAGGTTTGGTGCCTCCCAGAATACCCTATACAGGATTCCCCCTGGATTAGTGACCTCATTCCCTGGAAATTCCCCAGTTACACTAGAAGCATAAACCAAATCTGCTTCTGAACAAGTTTAGGTTTAGAGATATTACTAATGTACTCTATTTTCTCAGACCCTAGAAACTTAGCCTCTTAACTCCTAAACTAGTATTTGGAGACATATTAAAAATTCTTGTTGGGCAACTGAGAATGTCAAATATCCCTTCCTAGCATCAAGACCCAGCCTTGCGTGAGTTCTGGGATCTCTGAAGGAGGTTTACAGTTCTCTTCCGAGAAGTGCCCATCCACGTGGACTACTTACGGGAAAACTTAAGGTCCAGGCATTGCTCTCGCCTGCCCACCACTTGAGGGCAATCGGGTGACTGGATTTCACTAAAGATACAAATATTTCAAATGAGTGTTTAAATAATAACATTTCTCCCCAAAGAAAACACTCAAAAGTCTCCCGAGGGAGCCCAAGATCAAACTAATCCTTCTGCCTTAGCCTTCCAAGTCCTGTGATTAGACTATATGCTTCCACACCCAGCTCCAAACTTTCATACCTTATTCATAGAATTTTGTGTTTTAAAATCACTGTGCTTACTGCATGAAAATAATTTTGTTAACTTTTAGCTGGGTTTTTTTTTGTTTGTTTGTTTTGTTTTGTTTTGTTTGCTAGCCTCTCAGGCAAACTATATCTGTTCTAGTAAATACACAAATGATTCTCCTTTCCCAAAGAAAACATGTTTTTTTAAAGCTTGATGAAGAATCATGTGAGTTCCTAATTCAAACATGCCGCCGATTCCAGCCTCTGGACCCTGATGATAGGGACAACCGGTAATTGATGGCAGGGGACACGATTTTCAGTGTCACAGGCTTCCTCCAACTCACAAAGCATAAAATTAAGGTCATAGGAAGGCCAGTCTCATAGTTCCAGCATAAAACACTCAAAACTCTAAGTTCTTAAGTTTACTAGGATCTCAGGAGGGGGGAAAAAAAAAGGAAATTTCAGAGGAAGAAGGCAGCATCCTTGACCTTAAGGAATACATTGGTGTTCAGGAAAAAAGCACATAAGCATGAACAGTTGGAGAGCAGCAAATAAATGTCACAAATGGAATGTGTCAGAATAGATGGAGTAGAGGTGACATGCCTATGAAAGGGAGACCCAGCATGCAGGCGTTTTACCCCGTACTGTTTCTTGCTCCTTGCTGAGAAAGTCTGCTCTATTCAGAAAGAAGTGTGTACCTATTTACTCTTTCTCATTGTTTATCCTAACGAACACTGTCAGCAACTTTCAGCAAGAACGAATATCAAAAATAATTGGAAAAGAGAGAAGGAGAGATACCTATATTGAAAAGAAATAGGTAGAAATGTAATCTGTGGATGATAAGAGAAATGTAAAATATCAGGACTTTAAAAAGATTGAGAATCAGTGGCACACTTCGTATAAAACATATCTAAACGACCCAAACAGAAAAGATAATCAAGTTCCAGTCATCAGAGAACTTACTGCTTTGAGACGTTCAGATCTCTCTAAATTTACACATTGAAATCCTGTGCTGCTGCAGAAGTGATAGTATCAGGACTGAGGCTTTTGGGAAGCTGGCTAGATCGTGGGGTCAGACCCTTGAGTGACCTCTGTGTCCCTGTGAGAACACAGGAAGATGTCTATGAATCAGAAAGTCGGCCCTTAGCAGACACTAACTCTGCTTGCTGACCATCTCCCAATCACTAGAACCATGAGACAAATTTCTCTTGTTTATAAACGGCTGATTTATTGCCATGGCAGCCCAGAAAGACGGAGACGGGACAACACATTAAAAGTTCCAGTATTTTACCACCACCCACACACTCACTAGTGACAAGCAAACAGATAATACTGAGATAAGGCTATGAAGCAACTGAAATTCTCAAATATTTTTGATGGGTGTGTGAACAGGTTCTGCTAGTGGAAAGTTCAATACTAACCTTGCATTTCTAAATAGAAATATGCATATATGAATGTATGTGCAGAAATGTATGTAGGAACAATCTTTAAAAGCTCTAGCTTAGAATCAGCTCAAATGTCTGTCAGTGGTAAAATGCATAAAGGAACTGCAATATGTTTATGAAAGAATCTTTTACAGCAGTAATCACAGAAAGATTCTGTGTGAACCGCTATGATTGGACCTCACACAAAATGTTAGTGAAAGAAAGCAAATACCAGAGGATATCCCCTACGATCTCAGTTCTACAAAGTTCAAAAAAAGACAAGACTCATCAGACAAAAGTTACCATCAAGCCAAAAAAGCTGTCTGTGTTTGTGACGCTGTGGCAGGCAGCACCAAGTTCGAAGCCAGCCTGGGCTACACAGTGAGGCTGTGCCTCAAAGTAAACAAATGAGTCAACATCAAGATAGAAGTTACCAATGCAGGGGGTGGGAGCTAGGAGTGGTCCCAAGAGGGCCTCTAGGATTCTGTCTGTGTCTGGTTCACGATCTGAATATACATATGAAAGTCTGCTTTGATCTGAGGATTTGGGGGATGAATATTTTTATAAAATTATAAAAGATAAAAAGTAAATATATACAAAAGGATGAGGTTACTTTTATTTCATTTCATATGCAAATTTAGCTTCAACTATGCTTTTCACCTTGCACCGATGCCCTGTAGACAGGGTTTATCCAAGTGTCACCTCAATCCTGTTGCATCCTAGACTCTTGGACTTCTGATGTGTTCTTGATTCCTACTCTAGATCCATTAAAAAAGGAACTCTATGTATAATTGTGGACTTTCTTTACTAACAAGTCATTCAGCTATAAAACAATATTATGAACTGATGCCAGCTTTTACCTATGTCCATATCTATATTTTGCACATTCCAGTTGCTTTATATAAACTCATTGTACTGGCTGGTTTTGTGTGTAAACTTGACACAAGCTAAAGTCATCAGTGAAAGGAGCCTCAGTTGAGGAAATGCCTCCATGAGATCCAGCTGTAAGACCTTGTCTCAATTAGTGATCAATGGGGAAGGGCCCAGCCCATTGTGAATGGTGTAGTCCCTGGACTGCTAGTCCTGGGTTCTATGAAATAGTAGGCTAAGCAAACTATGGGAAGCAAGCCAGTAAGCAGCTGCCCTCCACGGCATCTGCAGCAGCTTCTGCCTCCAGGATCCTGTCCCATTTAAGGTCCTATCCCGACTTCCTTCAATGATGAACAGCAATGTCGAAGTGTAAGCTGAATAAACCCTTTCCTCCCCAACTTGCTTTTTGGTCATGGTGCTTTGTCACAGCGGTAGAAACCCTAACTAAGACAGTCATGAACCCTTCAGTAATGCTCTCTAACTTTATCTCCATCATATAGACGAATACACTTAGGTGTTGGATGATTCACAAATGTTTCCAAGGCCACATAAATAGTAAATGTCCAGCCAAGAGTCACAAGCAGGCAGTCTAGCTTCCGAATCCAACTTCTTAACTACTGTGTATTCGTCTTCTCCCCAACAATTCTTCTCATATCCAAGCTAGATATTATTTAAAGTACCACTTATACTTGTAAAAATGAAATCTATATTTCTATCTTTGATGTAGAGATTTTTTTTAAAAAAAATAGGATAATATGCCAAGCCAATTATGAAATTGAGAGATTGGAAACTGGGACATTGAAAGTATACACCCTTTGGAAAGATGCCACCAAGTCATCTCCTTGTCCTTAGGTTTATCAACCATGATGCAATACACCCAGAGAAGAGCTGTAGCAGAGGACAACCCCTAACTGGACTCTGCCTCAAAGCCTGACCCACTCTTTCTTTGCAAAGCTTCTTCCCTGGGACCAGGAAGGGACTTCATGGTGGCATTGCTTCTGTTACAAAGCTTGATCCGGCACTATTGCAATTGTCAGCTGGCTTCTCTTTGCCTAGTGACGGCCTCTGTCACGCTGAACTGGTATCTCACATCTTCAGTCTGACCACTAGCCATCGCCACAGGACCACAGACACATATCACATGGGTTCTTCTAAAGTAGATTTCTTTAGTAACAGTAGCACCCAGGCAGAATATTAATGTGAGATGGTGGGTGAAGAGACATGGGTTCCATTCCTGCATCTACCCCTGGGAGTGGACACACTGATACATCACATGGCATCTGAGCTTCACATGGAGATGATGGGGTTCCAACAGGGCCTCTGCAGGTGGTTGAGCTGATGGATCCAGACAACAGGGAAACAACTTCCCGGTGTGTTGATGTTTCTGCCATCAGTCTGAACCATCCTCTTCAAGCTTTGGACTTCCTCATCCAAAATGGCCACCACTCACTCAATAGTCATTCAGTGACAATGAACTTTCTTTGTAGAGAGAACACATGGAATTGTAAAGTGATTAATAGTTATTTCAGACTTAACAGTCTTAAAAAAAAAAAAAAAAAAAAAAAAAAACAACTCCTCCTTTCTACTCTAGATGCTTTAGTTCAAATCCAGGCAACATCTTGGACATCTTGTGCCCTTCCATCATCTACCTCTTCACCCAATCATCTTCTAGCTCTTTCTCCTTCCTCCCTTCCAGGCCCTTCTCCACTCAGCAGACAGTACAAAAACACAACATTCCCCTGCTGGGAAATCTACAGTGGCTTCCTAGTGCTCTTAAAGCAGGAGCGAGAATACTTTTCAAGCAGCCAAATGATGGAAGAAATCCCACAGAGCTACTGGACTCTGGAGTGTTAGCACCGAGCTTTGATCTGTCTTTTGTGATTGCTACCTCCCGTCTTGTACCTTCTGTTTGAAGTCTGACCTGAGAGTTTTCCTAGGGGATCAAAGCCTATGCAAACTTAGTTTGAGAACAACCCAGAAAACAGTGATATTCTTTTACTGGGAATTTGTATTTGGCATTGTCCTCTGGGGGCTTTAGAAAAGAAGTTTTGGTTTAGGAATTGACTTGCTAAAGGTGTGAATTTTATAACAATAAAAGGATCCTTTGCTAAGCTACTACAGACCAGTCTGTAGAGACAAATCCCCTCTGCTGCTGGGAAAGACTAACTGGAGGTGTGTCTGTCTATTCATTCCACAAACCCACAGCCTACATCCACTCCCAACATACAACAGCCAAGGCTCTACATGACTTTGCTACTTTCTCCTCCCTGGCCAGTCCTTCCTAGCACTCTGCCCCAGCTAGCCTAGCTTCTTCACTCTGAGTGTCAAGGTCATGGTCATTCCCATCTCCTCCGTTTGCAAGCTGCTCCCTCAGCATGGCAGCTCTTCCTGCAGAGCATGTCATCTCCTCTCCTTGCTTTAGTTTCTGTTCAAGGAGCAGAGCCTCAGTGAGCTGCCACTCCCCTTGGTCTCCTTTCTGCTGCTTAATCTCTCTGCTTTCTTCACTGTAACTGTCTGAAGTTGTCTTTGTCACATGCTTATTTACACACTAAATATTTGCCATTTCCCCCGCCAAGTTCCTCACAGAAGGCACTTGGTCATGTCCTCACTGGTTCCTAATGCTGGACACATGTTGGCAGCTCAACCCTCCCTTTTATGTGTATGTGTGTGTGCATTCGTGTGTTTGCAGGGTGTGTAAGTGTGCCTGTGTATAAAGCAGAAGTCACCCTGGGTGTCATTGCTCAGAAACTATCTACCTTATGTTTTTTTAAATAGTCTCTCCATAGGATCTATCAATTTTTCTCGGCCAGCAATCACCAGGGATCCTCCCATTTCTGCCTTCTTCGTGCTAGGATTACAAATGTATACCACCCTGCCTTGCTTTTTATGTAAGTTCTGGGGCTTGAGCTCAGGTCTTCATACTGTGTGGTAGGCTACCCACTGAGCCACCTCCCTAGCCCAACATTTCTTAAACCATCAAATCTATGTGGTGATCACTGCATGGTTGGCGCTGCACAGAATTCTGAAAAAAGAATAGAGGTCTATTCAATGAATATAGCATAAGTTTACAAATACCAGCCTAGAAAATTAATTCAGGAAAAACAAAGCAGCTTTGTAGTTGTCCAGCTTTCCAAGTGTGTCTGTTCTGGGCCCATGCTTGCTTATTCCTTGAATTGCTTCTCTATAATCCACGAGTGTGTCTGTCTATCCAGTGTTTCTGCCCAGAACCAAAGTCCGACTCCACCGTCTGCACTCTCCCTCCTGTGAGAGCATACAGTTAGACACTCATTTTCCAAGTTTTCGGCTGAAACACTTCCACCCCTCCTAGCTTTCACACGTCCCATTGTGTCTTTCAATAAATTCTATTACAGACTAGGAATCTTTCCACCGTCTCCTGCTACAAACTGTCTTGAGAGGAAAAGCCCCTGGGCTCTACATTTATTTCCAGGTTTCTCTCCTGGCTTGATTTTACCTTTGGATTCTCAACTTACTAAAAAGTGATCTTCTCCCTTTGTTTTGAGATGGGATATATACACCAGGCTGACGTCAAACTTACTGTGTAGCTGAGGATGATCTTGAACTTCTGATCTTTGATCCTCTACATCCTGTAGATAGGTATGCACCTGCATGTAAATTATATGATTCTGGGGATTTAACCAAGGTCTTGGTGCAGTCCAAGTAATCTCTCAAACTGAGCCAAATCCTGGAGCAAAAGTTATGTCCTTTGCTCAAAACCCTCTACCAGCTTCTTATCTTCTACAGCATATAGCTCTTAGAACATCAAGGGCTCCAAGTACAGGCATGTCTCACTTTGTTTTTTATTTTCCCAAGACAGGGCTTCTCTGTGTAGGTTTAGCAGTCCTGGAACTTGCTCTGTAGACCAGGCTGGCCTTGAACTCAGAGATCTGCCTGCCTCTGCCTTTCAGTAACAGGATTAAAGGCGTGTGCCACCACTACCTGGCTCCTTCTCTCAGATAATTTGTCTCTGACCGTGTTGCAGCCGTAGCAGTCTGCTGCTGTTACTTTAGCAGCATGTTGGGCACACTCCTGCCTCAGGACTCTCCCCTCTCTAGAATGTTTTATCTTGTTTTGTCAGGACCTACTTGAGCAGTTGTTCCTACGATTTTTAGGCTTTGGTCAGATGGCACATTCCCCATGTGTCCTCCTTTGCCCTCCTCAAGACACCACCTCATACCCCATTCTTCTCCAGGTTATTTTCCATTCTCTTACCATCACTATATTCAATGATATTCAGTAGAAACTCACAGTTTGTTTACATTTCCACAGTGGGCTGTATGCTTTCTGTGGAGGCCTGGGCCTCATATATTCAGGATAGTATCTGCAATCAGACTTGGCACATAGCATGTACTCAGTACCTATCTGATGATGCTTTGCCCATGATGCTAGGAATGAGGGCATAGAGAAAGCCAATTTGGCAAGCTTTTAAACGTTGGTGTGGAGCTAAGGTTCCTCCCAGCTTTCCAACACTCCCTAGGTACAGACATAAAAGCATCTCAGTCATTGAGTCTTAGTGCCCATTGATCACACCCAATCAGGTCCATCTGCTTGTCTAGGAAAAACACTGCTCTCCTGATACTAAGACTGGAGAGGAGTTTGCATCAGGAGCCATTCCACAGAAATGATCATGCACCAAACCTGTGCTTGATCGGAGCATCTGAGAGCTGAAGCAACAAGGACCAGTGATCCACAGTACTATGTGCAATGTGTTTGATGCCATGCATGAGACATAATTATGTAGAAGCAGTAGCCAGAACCATGAAGGCCTGCAGTGCAGATTCCTGAGTCTGAACAGACCTAAAAACTGACAGAGGACCAAAAAGTTTTATGGATGTTGCACTATATCTCTCAGGCAGGTTTTAAAAACATTATTTCTTTATGTATGGGGTTCACATGTGCCATCATGCTCGCGTGGAGATCAGAGGGCAACATGCAGAAGTCAATTCTTTCTGCCCACTATGTGGGTCCTGGGGCTCAGACTCAGGTCCTTAGACTCGGTGGCACTGGCCATCAGAGAAGCTTTTGCTGAATGCTGAATAACAGAGAGCTGGTACTCAGTTGCCCACTGTCCTGCACAGTTGCTGAGAAGTTGAATAGTAGTCTGTCAGACCGAGGCTCTGCTGGTGCATTGTAGAGGCTGGGTCAGTCTGGCCATGCAAATGGTGTGTCTTAGAGGAGCACAGGGCAGAACCAGTGAAACTGTGCAACCCTTTTGGGTAGAAAGCTGGATAACTGTAGACTTCAACCTGCGTTCGACAACACTTTGGCACATATTTATTAAGGGTCCAATACCCCAAAATAGAACAGACAATGTCTTATGTGTTAAAGAGGCAGGTTAAAGGAGCATCAGAGAGCAGAGCCAGACACTTGCTATACTTTGGGTCTTAAATATTTCTGAAGTCTCATGTGTTAAAGACTTGAGTCCCAGCATGTGTCACTATTGAAAAGTGACAGATCCTCTAAGAGGTATTGTAAGGATTCCTGGCACGTGGTGGCTACCTGTTAAATGTGCAAGTCTGAATGGCCTGACATGGTGCCCCCAGAACACACCATGTACAGAAAGCACGCCCCTCTCGTTCATATTCATGACCTAGGCAGAGCCGCGTAAACCTGCTTAGCAGGCACAATCTACCTGGGCACTCTTGGTACCTCCCCTCCCTTCATCCATATTAATTTAGGTGTGGCTATATAAACCTTTGGGGGTGGGGGAGACTTGCTCTCTTCTCTTCTCTTCTCTTCTCTTGCATCTGCCTGGCAACTTCCCTGAATAAACTGGTAGTGTGGTCAATAGCAACAGGTGTGGCTTAATGAGAGACAGTTAAGCCAGCTGGGCATGTTTTAAGAACATACTACCACTTAGACCCTTTGTCTTAACTCTTAGCCACCCAGGACATACACAGCTTCCTCTACCGTGTACTCTGGCTATGGTGTATTGATTGCCTTGCCAAAGACTCAAAGCTACAGGTCTAATTTCAGCTAATCTTGGATTGAAAAAAAAAAAACCCCTCTAAAACTGTGAGCTGAAATCTTTCTTCTTTTTAAGTTGATATCTCTGCTGTTCTGTTATGATAACAAGAAGCACCTTACAAATGTTCTGTAGGAAGAATCTGAAGCTGGCTCTATGAAAAAAATTCAATGCAATCAAAGCCATATGATGCTGTTCATGAGAGCTATAAAAATCTCAATGAGTTGTTGCAAGCTCACTTAAGCAGTGTGATTTTTCCCAACAAGTAACTAATTATGAAACACACATATGGCAAATGACTGAATTATATCACTATTCCAGGCTACTAGCTATAAGCCATTAAATCAGGGACAGCTACCAAAACACATGACTTAAGTAAGTTTCCCATTAAGAAATTTCATTCTATAAAATTTACAGGGGCTGGAGAGATGGCTCAGCGGTTAAGAGCACTGTCTGCTCTTCCAGAGGACCCGGGTTCGATTCCCAGCACCCACATGGCAGCTAACAACTGTCTGTAGTTCCAGTTCCAGGCAAACACCAAGGCAAATAAACAAATAATAAAAAATCTAAACATTAATAAATTGGTCTTTAAAAAAAAATTTACAGATATTCACTCCACTGGGCATGTTATTCACTTCTTCTGCCCAAGATCTCATAATTTTCCTATGACTGGGAAATCACTCTGTTCCTATGAACTTGAAGTATACTTCTTTTGAGGTCTGTGCTGAGTCAAAATTTTATGAGTTAGATCTCATACATACATCCAAAGGCCCACTTTTTTTCCCCCCTTGGATTTATTGGAAGATATAAAGAAATCTTGTGAGAATGAAGTTGAAAAATATTTGAGGTGATATTGACCAAGAGCTTTCCAGCTGTTGGATGACTGAGACGCCAGGAATGCATTTATTCACAGCCAGATCGCCTTCACAGCTTTCTGTGAATCAAGCTCCATGATTGCTTTCTGGCACCATTGGGGGTGGGAGAAGTGATGAAGAGCAGAAGACATGACACTTACTTCTAGTGTCTTCTATCTGAAGTTACCTAGCTCTGTGTCTACCTCCTGAGGGATGTGACTGCATAGGATCTAGTGATTCAGAGAGATTCAAGTCTTCCAAGTGTGGTCAGCCCTGAGCTGGTGTTCATAAAGACTGAAATGGGGAAATTTGGCTAACCACCAATCAGCCACCCTTTTTGACTGCTGTTTGAACACACTTGAGTTGGCATTTCTGGGGAGACTTTGATATAGTAGTTGAGCCCAGAGCCCAGAGCTATCTAGGGAAACTCAGGGATTCCCTCTTCTTAACACATGCAACCTTGTATGACTCAGCCAGCAAAAAGGAAGTAAAATTGCAATGAGCCAGGCATTATTCTACAGCTCTGACCTTCCACAGATGTTGCTTGGCAACAGCTGTCACTCACTTTGATAAAGAAAAGAGAAGCAGAGATTACCTAAGGTAATCTACTTCCTCGTGATCAACTGTAGGCAGAGAGGGTCTCAAGGACAGATTAGTTATCCCCTGGGTCTCCCTTTATTCCTGGAGGATAACAGCAATCCCTAGTGTCCAAGTAAATTCTCATGGAGCAGATTATTTGGGGGAAACTTTCAGAAACCAAAAGAAACCTGGAAGCTCCTGTTTTGACTACCTTGGTTTTATTAAAGAGAGAGAACAGACACAGAAATTTGACAGTGATTTGAAAAGTTAGTCTGGGGAGATGGCTCTGGGGGACGGGTGTGGGTGGAGTGTGGGGTGGCCCTGGGGGTGGGGTGGAGTAAAGGTGCTTATAACAAAGTCCAAAGATCTGAATTCAACTCCTAGGACCCACATGATAGAAAGAAAGAACTGACTGAAAGCTGTCCTCTGACTTACACACACATGCCATGCTATTCTCCTACAAGCCATACATATATACATACCACTAAGAAATAGATGTAACTTAAGGAAACGTTAAATGATGCCTACCTACTTTATGGATTCATTTACCATAGCATTCTGTTGGCCTCAAGTCCTCGACAATCACAGAAGGAAAATCAGGGCAGTGATCAAAGCGACTTTGTTCAAAAGGCAAGATCAAGATTAAGGACAGGCCTTGGTTACTTCGAGCTAGAGCTGACCCTTGACCTAGTTCTTCAGTAAGTCAGTCTTAATGATCCTAGTTTTCCTCCACCAGGCTCTTCGCTCTCCCACCTCATGCTTTCCTCCCTCACCACTCTGCTGTTGGAAAACTTAGAAAATCTAACATGGAGTGTGCATACATGTTTAGACTGTCTCTGCATGCATCACTGAAAAACAGAGTCCTCATCAGAGAGACTTTAGATCTTTCCAGTAAACAGATTGAGGTTGGGGGACAGGGTGGAGGGGGCTAATAAGGGAGAAAGGGGGGGTCACCCCTGGGGAAACGTGTAAACAGAGAAGCTTCACTCTAGGCAGCTTGTACCCCCGGAGTGTGTCCAAGCCTTTCTGCATCTCAGAACTCGGTGCTGCTGTTGTTAGAAAGATGCTTCTGTGATGAAATAAGAGCGTGTGTGTCTGTCTAGGGAGCTCTCTGCATTCCTGCAGAGACTCCTGACTTTACCAGGCTGAGTCAGAGATGGGCCCTTTGTTAGATAAACTCGGTTACAGGTTTCTCAAGACTTTGTAAACTGATCCCAGGAGGGAGTATTTCCCTTTCCTTAAATGGATTATTATAAAAGGTTGGATGCAAATCAAGAATTCAATTTTTAAGTGAATAACTTTTCCACCCACACAGTCGGTTTGTCTTATATCAGTACAGGCAGCTTCTAACAAGTCCAAGATTTTCCTTGTCTGCAACATGGACTTTTTATTGGAAAGAGGTGAGGATTTAGGGTTAGGGTCTGGACCTCTGTCACATATCACAGTTGAAAATAACCGCATGCCCATCACAGCCTCTGAACTTACATACACACTTTTGCTACTTATGCTGTGGCTGTGATGATACCATTTCAGCAAGAAAACGTATATATCCAAGATGCTCTTGGCTCATCTGAGATGCTGTTCTGATTAGTCAGGTATGATGTCAGAGCCTGGTCCAGGAAGCCTGTACAAAACCTTGGGCAGGACATTTAACACTCCTGGGCCCCTTGAGATTTTCTTTATCTACAGTACAGGCACACTAAGTCCCTCCTACCTACACTACTGTGAGGACTCCCATAGAAAACACTCACCTGCAGCATTTCTTTGTTCTGTACTAATTGGGACACAAAGAACTTCGGTAAGGCTGTCTGTCTCTTTGCCACCTCACCCCCTCCAAGTGAAACTGTCTCCAGGTCATGTAGAAAACCATGATTGTAGATTATTTATTTTTTAAAACAAAAATGAGAAAAACAGAAGAAAAAAAAAGAAGGACTGCCTGTGTTATCAGTGTTCTGAAAGCATTGCTGGTGTTTTGATTTTTTTTTTTAATATAAGATTTTACATAGTTACACAGACACTTGTACAATTACTATGTTTATCTTTTTTTATTAAGCACATTTTAAGCATTTTCTGATATCATTAAAAATTCTTAAAATTATTGTCAACATCTTAAAATAATTTTTATTTTGTTCTCTAATAAATAAATGGCACTTGCCACCAAGTCAGAAAACCTGGTGTTAACAGTTGGAAATTTCTGTTCTGCCATCTGCTTCTCTGCCTTTTCACTTCCTAGAATTCTCTTAGTCTGGTTGCCCCACCTCTATTTCCTGCCTGACTACTGGCCAATCAGCATTTTATTAAACAAATACAAGTAACAACTCTTTGCAGTGTGCAAGAGCGTTATCCCACAACCTGGGTTTGATCTCCAGAACCCCCATCATGGTATGAGAGAATTGACTGCCAAAGACTGCCTTTGGTTTCCATGTATGTGCCTTGGCAGTTGTTCTCAGGCTTCCAAATATGTACCATGGCATGTGCACCCATGTGCTTCCCACAAAGAACATATAAATACATGTTTTACAGAAAACAAAATAGATATTAATAAGTCTACTAGAAATAATTAAAGTACTTTGCAGACAGACTGTTGGAAATAAATATTTGTGACTTTGATTTACTATTTTTCTATTTATTTTCAATTTTGCAGAAGGACTGACCTAACAAAACATACAAACTGTTTTACAGAAAGAAAATTTGGTGGATTTTGTCAGATAAAGAAGGTTTGTTCCATAAAGAACAATTCTAAAAATTTCTTAAGTTCTGTCATATTTTCATTAGATAAGTTAGAAATCTTCCCCCTCCCCCCCAACATCAGTGGAATGATTCTCGATGTTACAACAAAAGGTCCACTTTTTGACAGTGGGTTTTCAGATGCTATGATCTCTTAGATGCCAGTGTCTCTAGCAATGTAGAATGCATCAGCCCAACCCTGGCACCAGCAGCCTTGAGTACCCCTTAGCTCCCAGCTGGGCTCTACTCTACAAGGTCCCCTGGGAGCACTCCCTTGTGGTTGGAACAGCATAGGCTCTGCCCAATGGTGTTCCTATCTCCCCCAGATCACAAAGAGCCAGAATAAAGAGAAGAAGCTAGAGTAGCCATTGCTATAATAAAGCACCAACATAAGCAAAGGGACTGATTTGCTATTTAGACAAGTTGCCCTGGTTTAGCTTTGCAGCCACAGGGGAGAAAATAAAACATTTGGAAATGCCATAGTATGTTTTGTGTTGCTATAACAAAAAGGCTCAACACCGGGTAACTTTAAAAGAGAAAGAGTTACATTTAGCTCAGCATTTTGAAGGCTGCAAGTCCAACATTAAGCACTTCTATATGCTTGCCTCTTGGGAGGGTCTTCTGGCTAAGTCACAGCTCAGTAGGTGACATCTGGGTTAGAAGTGCATGTAGAACAGATTATGACACCAGAGCAGCACAGTGTAGAGACCACACTTGCCTCTGTACAATCACTCTTGTAAGATACTCTACTTCCGAGAGTTAGAATCCACTAAGCCCCACAACCTCAGTATGGTTGCACTGGAGCTCAGCATGGAAGGTTTTGGAAGACAATCTCCATCCAAAGCCAAGACTCATCCCAGGGTCCCAGGCCTGTCATCTTTATTTGCTTCTGCAGCAACTAACAAAAAGTGCCAAAAAAAAAAAAAAAAAAAAAAAGGACAAGATAGTCAACGTTAATTACCTTTCCATCACTATGACAAAATACCTTTCATAAACACCCTAAAGGAGACAGGCTTTACTTTAGCTCACATTCCCAGAAGGGTCCTGTGGCTTTGTGCTTCAGGTCGATAGTGAGGCGAAGCATCCTGGCAGTGAGAGCCAGTAGCAGAGGCTGTATCCTTTAAGATATGGAGGATGAGGCCAGGAGCTAGGCATAACCCTCAACCCTCAGAGGCTTTATGGCTCCAGTTCCTCCTACCAGGCCAGCTTTTGTGGCCACAGACTGGAGACATGGCTTTTCTGGCCGATCTTCCACTAGAGGACAAGGGGAGACTCTCAAGTGTGCCTTCAGACAAAATCTCCACCTCTGTCTCAAGGTCTGTAAACATACTTAGATACTCAAAGCATTAGCATGGTTAGCCTACTTAATCACTACCCCACTCCTCTGAGAAAAATGACGATTTCAGCCACTTGAGGAAAGAGAGAAACAGCTGTGGCCTTTCTGCAAGGCTGATGATAACTGACTCCTTATAAGGAGAGGACAAACTGGCCCACGCTCAGGGCTCAGGAATGCACGCCTGTGAGTGTTCTTCCCGATCCTACCTGGTAATTGGACCCTACACCTCAGGGCAGTCTTTCCTGTGGGCAGCAGAATGACAGGCAGCCTCCCTTCCAGTGGAGGAGGGTCAGTAGCAATTACAGGAGGTAATCACAGTCATAAAGATTCTGAATGGGTGCCACAATTCCATCAAAATTTTATGGAAGGGCTGTTTAACTCCAAGCCGGCTCTTCTCCCTATTATGTGAGAAACAGTCTTCCTGTCCACAGCACCTGCTTCACAATGGGTTGTTTTGTTATTTGACCCCAAATAACTCAGCCTGTACAAGACCAAAGTCAAAGTTACTCTAGGACCTGAGTTATAAACCATCAGTGACTTAAGGTGTTATTCGTTCATATGCCCGGCATGGTCAGCTAACATCTCTACTGACTGGGTAGCTACACCACGGTACCAGAGATGATAGTAAAGCTCAAGGAAAGGCTATCTATACCATTTGCCTGAGTTCTCTCAACTGGTAAGTAAGAAACAGAACTATGAAGCTAAGTCTTTCTTACTCTATAATCATCAGAACCCCTTCAGGGGAGTTACAAATCCCCTAAAACTCCTAGGATACTAGGGGTCCCTGGGCTGTGCATGAGTTCTGCCTCTCCAATGTGCTCCATAGGGATTTCTCATAACTTAGGAACTAAATGAATGGTGTGTTTCCTCTGTGTGTGTGTGTGTGTGTGTGTGTGCAGGTACATATGCAGGTATGCATATATATGTGCAGGTGTGTGCATTTACACATAGAGGCTAGAGAAAAATGCTGCTTCCCACCCCCCACGAGTCACTTACTTGGTTTTCTGAGACAGTGTCTCTCATTGGTAAATAGCCTAGGCTAGGCTGGCCTGTGAAGGTGCCCCTTTCAGAGCTGAATTGCAATCACACAATGCCACTCATGGTTTTTATTTTTTAAAAAGTGCATTTTGGAGAGTGTCAGGAAATACTTCTTTACTGACCCAAGCTCTGTATTTCCTGATTAACTGTTTTTCCTTCTGAGCACATGTTACTGCAAGAAACACCAAACCAGAAAGCCAAAGCTGAAGTTATCACCCACGTTGGAGAAACCTAGCCTGAAGGGCTGTCTGAGGCCTTTCCGTGGAACACACCAGGCCTGAGTCTCTCTGTCAAGTTGGCCTGCCAGCCTGGCCTCTGGCTGCTCCCACAAGCCACCCAGGTTGCACCCTTTGGCTGCCTCTCCCCCATATTTAGTATGGGGTTATTCAGACAGTCTGCCCTGCCATGACCCCACCCTTTATTTATTATGTACATATTACATATTCAAGACACAGTGCTGAGCTCCTGGGGTAAAGACAGCCGATCTCTGCCCTCTTGGCACAGATGCTCAGGAGTGAAGAGAAAATAGTTACAGGTTACTCAATCACTTTGCTGTTATTATATAAGCCATTAAGAAATTGTGAAATTGTTAAGAGTGTCTGAGTGAAGCAGGGATGAGGGACCTGCTTGCAACTAGGACTGAGAAGATGCCTCCTTTGGGAAGAAGACAAGATGGCCGAAGGGCTCAGAAGGGGAGGTCGGTGGCAGAGTGAGGCCAAGAGGTTATCAGGGTGAAGATTCGGCAACGTGTGGAAACCTCCTTTATAGTTCTGGACATTATCTGTGAAGAAACAACATTGAAGGTTCTAGTGTACAGAAATAGAGAATAAGTAAATGGTGCCTAGGACGATGGATTCCATTAGTGAGGAACTACCTTTTGGGGGACTTTGGTTTCTGAAATGAGCTCAGTTGATAGTAACTTGATAGTGGACTTTTGGGATAAAGTCTCATATAGGCTGGGCTTGAATTCACTATGAAGCCAAGTATCACCTTGTGTTTCTAATCCTCCTGCCTCAAATTCTGAAGTGCTGAGATTGCAGACATGAGCCACCATGCCCAGTTTATGTCATGCTGGGGCTCAAACTCAGGTCCTTATGCGCTCCAGCAAACACTCTACCAACTGGTCTACAACCTCAAGCCAAAAGATCAACTCTTAAAAAGGCTATATGAAGGTTTGTTCTTGAAGATTGGTCAGGTAACCCTGCCTGCCACCCCCACTGGAATTCTCAACCTAGAATTCTGTCATTGTTACATCACATGAGTAGTTCACGCAGACCTGCTCAGAGAAGTAGATCTGGATATGCTGTTAAGCCCAGATGTGAGAAGTCTGGCAAGAGAGCATAGTGTTAGGATCCCAGCCATGGATGCTTTTGTCCTGGTTGTCCCCATGAGCTACTCTCTAGGCCTAGAGAAGCCTCAAGAGATTCCAGATGTTCTCCCTGGAGTTGGCCATTGTAGGCATCCATGGCTTTCTGAGTCCTTTTGTCCTTAAGACCTTCTTGCATGAACAAGGACCTCTGCGCAGGGTCTGCTTATCTCTTCTGATCACAACACTAAGACCTACTCACTCCAAAGGAAACCATGAGAGAGAGGCCTGTTCTGTGGTTCTAGGTGAGGTCAACGGGCATGTTCTATAGTGATGACTGTAGGCTAGCAGGAGACCAGTGTGAGGAATCTACAAGAACTTTTGCTGAGTTTTATGTAGAGAATAATAGAGAAAAAAATAGCACATAACTGAGGTAGGATTGTGCCCAGAGATGGTCCTGCTTTGGAAAGTTGGGTTGGCATTGCCTGGAGATAGATTTCAACACACACTGACATGCATACATACATACATGCACACATATATTCATAAACATACACATCTACACCTGTGTGCAATACACACATTTACATGCAAAACACATGCATATGCTCCTACATACACATACACACACACACATTTACACACACATTCCAAACAGCTCTTAGTTAAGGGATGCTACCATTTCTTTTTTATTGCATATTGCATTAGCTTAGGTTATTAGAGTTTCCCCACTGAGTTCAAGCCCATTAAAAGTTTCTGTCAGAGCATGTGTGGTTTATCGGCAGTACATAGTACTGCTGCCATGGGATGAAAAAAAAAAAAAAAAAAACTGGAGAGAAAAAGAGATAATGTCAAAATTGAAATATTAAGAGGTTAAGATAAAATTGTAAATCAACCAAATGCTAGAGCTTAACAGTTGACATAGACTGATGATAAATTAGTAAAGGCCAGGCCATGTGGGTGAGATGTTGTCCCTGATGTGCTTGTGGCCAGAAAGCCAAGGCTTTGGGGACTGTGAGGAAGTTTTTCCTGTGCACTTTCAATTGCTGCAATGACTTTGTCCTGCCAGAAACTCAGGGAAGTCTCCCAAACCCCTCTGCCTGTAGCTAGCTGTGTGCTTTGGCTGAATCTCCTCACCCACTGGAATCTCTACTTTATCTCTCAAATGATAGCAACAGTTTGCTCTTTTAGCGGAGTGTGGATCTTGTGCAAGGCTGAACCATGTGAGTAAAGACATAACCATCACTCTCCCAAGAGCAGACATGCCACGGTGAGTAAGTATCTCATGTAAGGTGACTCCAAATATTTCCTGTTTACCTGATGAGTCCTAAGAAAAGATTGTGATAACTTAAATGTCTATAAATAAAATTGACAAAGGTTCTATAATAGTCTAAATTTTTGGCGGCTTGTTGCCAACTTCAACACACATATGGTACTTATTAATTTATAAATATTATGATACTAGTGATTTCAATTATACACTTAAAATCATATTTTTACAAAGCAGAAATAGTTTTATTGACAATGCTTTATTTTCAGTTATACTCTTCTAGTGTGCCTTTGACATCATTGTCTTTCTAAAAATTAATTTTAAATTTTTATGCTTATGCCCCCCTTGTCTGCCAAGTTCCTCAAGCCTCCCGGTCTTCACCACCATTCACCATTTATTGCTTGCTCTCTTAGACAATTTTACTACTACTCTTATTTAATGTGTACATTCATGGTCATTTAATGTAATCATATTAAATCCAAGAGTTGTTGAGGAGAGAAAATGAGGTGTTTGTCTTTCTGAGAATGGCTTAATCTGCTTAACATGTTTGTTTACTCCAGTCATATCCATTTTCTTGGGCAAATGCATAACTCTGTTCTTTGTGGCTGAAATTTCAATACATATAAATCACATTTTTTTTTTTATTCTTTTGTTGTTGATCATTCTCTTCTATCCTCTGCTTCTAGAACCATCTTCATGGATTCCCAAATAAAAGCACCACCCTTTCTCTTACAGTCTACCACCAGACAGTTTCAGAGTAAGGAAAACCTTATCAACTGTCTCTCACCAGGGTCTACCTGTTGAAGAAGAGACTCTGATAACCATCTAGGGTTAGAAGATAAAACCTAACCTTGGGCTGAAGTCAGTCTTTAAAAGACAATTAAGCTTCCTTAAATGGAATCAACAAACTAAACTACTTTGTATTGGAATTCAGTGGGATCTTGGGGCGAAGACCTGCAGAGAAGGCTAGGTCAGGTGAAGTCACGTGGCTGAGTGGCCCTCAGCTCAGAATGAGGAAGTGATTCAGAGTGTGAAGACAGATGTTTGTCCTGACTGATCCCTCCCAGACTTCCTTAGCTCTGACTATTTCATAGACCTTCAAAAGGTGGAGAAAGGAGCTGAAGGAGTTTCTTCTTGGAAATTGAGGAGGGAAAAGGCAAGTTTCACACACATTATGATGAAGTAAAACAAAGAGTATTCATGGAGTGGGGTGGAGGGGGACAGACAGAGAGCCTAAAGGAATTTAGTGTCTGCAGAATAGGAACCAAGCCTACAGAAGGTGCCTTGACTGGTATGATCGGCCTTGGAATGAGTGAAGCTGATCTGTGGTTAGGTGGGATTCTTTGATCTCTATGTGGGACATACATGGAGCTAGACCAATTTTCTGATAGCCCTGGCAGGTATGATATTCTGAATGACACTTGTACCCTTCCATTGCCTACCAGACTATCAAAAAAAAAAAAAAATGGTTTTCCACAAATCAGAATTTTTCACAAATCTCATGCTATCAACCAGAACTTGTCTACCAGAAAGATTTTATACCCATCAGAACATGACTGGAGATACTAGAGACAGAAAATGACAGAGGCGACTGACCACATCTTGGCCAGAACTGGTTGGTTATGCACATTTTGAGATTTAGGTTTAAACAGAAGGTGGGCACCTGAAAGACAGAGGTGGTATATGGGACCTTTTTATACCTCTGCTGGATGTGGCCACAATGACTAAATCTCCTTTTTTCTTTTTTTTATTATTACTTATTACAACTTTATTTAAAGTGGCCATTGAGAACTGGTGGCCAGGCCTAGCTCATTAGGGATAGCAGGCATGTCAAGGAACAAGTCGACTCATCACTTTGAGGTTGGGCCCGGCTGCATGCCGACCCTCAGCAGTGAGTCTGCTCCCAGCACGGTAGCTGGTCTCCCAGTCTGAGGCCTCTATGCTAGAAGGAAGAATTCCATGATTGCTCAGCTCTTTAGGCTTTATATGGTTTTAGATTGCCGTCTGAGATGTTACTTGATTTCTCCCTTCTAGCAATACCGCGAGAGACTCAGAGATCCCCATTGCTGGTCACCCATGGTGTAGCACCAGCTGTTGCTTTCACCTGTTTAGTTCATGCTACCCAGTCCCTGTCCCCAAACTGGAGAGACTCTCTTGTTGATCACAACATCCCCCTCTCTGGACCTGATCTTGATCCTCACACTCTGGGACCAGCTGGCCAGGAGGCTGTGGATTTAAGGGCGTTCCCAGCTCTTCTGCCAAGGACAGTGTCCTAAGACCTCTGTGTCCCCAGACAACTGATTCCCGACTGGGGTCCTTGCTTCCTTCAGACATTCCTGTGTGCTGGCAGAGCTCTCCATGGGGGATGTTTTCGCTGCAACTTCTGACCTTTCTATGAGTTGTTTTCTTGGGGGATAATTAAATAGCGAAGTGCCAGGACTCCCCAGACTTGGAGACTCTAAAGTTCGAGCTGGCTCTCCTGGTGGCCAGCCTCCCTCCCCATCATAGTCCTGCAGGGCTTCTGACTCTGGACGTGTGGACTTTGTTTCCCGGCACCCCCAGCCCCGCTCTTCCTTAGCTCCTCCTCCTCTGGCTTTTCTCATTAGGGCTCTTTTGGCCACAGTGTTAGAGCCATGGCTGGCCCTCTGGAAAGATGGGGATAAACACAGAGAAATCCTGGGGGGTTTGCTCTTCTTGGCTGTTTCTTCCCTTCATGCCTAGCAGCTGGACATTTGAAAAGTACCTCAAGAGGCCCACATGGCTTCGAACACATCTTTCAGCTTCTTAAGAAACTCTCCTTGCCTATTGGCTGTTGAGATGACAGAATTCGCTCCTGGTTCTCCAAACATTCCACTGAATGCTGAATGGTTGGCTGTATTTTGCACACTATATGCCCATCACTGTGCTAAATACTTGGCTTCCATTATCTTATTGAATTTGTATCACAATCCTGTAAGTTGGGAATTGTATGCCTCCTGCATTGTACAGAAGCAGTACGGCTTACTCAACAGTGTAATGGGATTATGCTGGTAATGTTGTAAATATTTGTCCCACCTGTGGGTTTAATAAAATGCTGATTGGCCAAAGGTAGGCAGGAAGTATGGGCGGAGCTACAGGCTAAGAATACACAGAGCAAAGCACAGATGCCACAGAGATGGCAACACAACAGCTTAGGTGCTTTGGTATCTTTTTGTGTCTTATCAGGTCTGTAAGTCATTTCCTATACCAAAAGGGGCTCTCTCTACTCTGCCCATATATGAGTCGATGGGTACAAGTGACTTCCCATCTGTAACTTTGCCCATGTGGTATTTCCATAGTAGCATGTGGAGGAAGATACATAGATTAATTAGTGAATGGTGGGATAATGGACTGATAGGTGGACAGGAGAATGGGTACACAGGTGAATGTATGGGAGGAGAGATGGATGGATGAATGAGTAGGTGAATGAGTGGGTAGATAATGGGTGGACAGGTGAATGTATTAGAGGAAGGCAGACATGTGAATGAGTAGATAATAGACAGAGGGATGGGGTGGACTTCTAATGATCAAAGAATGTATGTACAGAAAAACATTTTGATTGAAATACAAGGCACTCCGATACTGGAGCTATCCTTCCCTGGTCTCTTTTTCTCCAGATCCAGCAGTCTGTTCTGTTCCTAAGAGGGTCCCCACCCACAGAGGATAACAGCAGCTGTGTTCCCTTCAACAGTTACTTCCGCCTGGGTTTATTTTTCCAGATGCTTCACACTAAGTCTGGAATTCAAAATTTGTTTGCCCAGGAAGCTTCATTTTCTTTAAGAGTGACTGACATCCGATCTCTGTCAGGTCCTGTGTCCCAAACCTGACTCAACAGTGTCTGTCTGTGGGATGGGATGTTTATGTCTGAAAGTCTAAGACACTGCGCGCTGCAGAAGCAAGGAAATCTGTGTCTTCCAACACACTGGTGCAGAGCAGAACCCTGGACTGTACACAGCTTGGCCTCATGGGAAAGGTGAGCTTGCAAGATAGAGACAAGCTTACCCATCAGATCCTCAGCCCCCTTTGTCTCCAAACCCTTGCCTATCATCCTTCAGTCCACATAACATCTAGACTTGTCTCCATGGATTCAGATGGTAACTAATTCTTCCTAAAGGGGTCATGACTTGCTGCCTTCCTTTACCCTTAGAAAAAGGTCTTCCATGAAAGCAATGACAAAGTCAAAGTCACCCAAACAGCTCCAGGCCAGTGATACTTGTTATCCTTGTTGCTCTGGCTTCTTCATTCTAGGCTGTTTAGTTTTTGATAACTAATTTTCTGTATTTGCCAGTTAAATTATTGTAAAGTCAAGTGGGTCAGCAAACACCTCAATGTCAAGTTCTTTTCCTATTGACTCTTGTGTCTCTGAAAATACACTTTCTGTCATCCTCAGACTGAGGGTTTGGGTTACAAACATGGTAACTCTCTCACCCAAGCCCAAGTTCCTTGGTCTGAGTCTCAATGCAAGCCCTACAACTTGTCAGAAGTGGCCTGGTCCAGCACCTTACCTGGGGTTATCTGTCTCTTTAGGATGACCAAGAGGCCTTGGCCATATAGACAGGGCTGAGGCATAGCCTTTGGCTGGCCTCCACTTCCATTAACAAGTGCCTGCATGGGAAGGTTGAGTAACCATTACAGGACAGTTAGCAAGATGCTGCCTAAAATCTACATTTTGACATGGGCATAAAATAGAGGAAAAGAAACATGGTGTACATCCTTCTTTGGTTTCACTCTGAGCTTTTCAGTAAATTCGACATGCTCAGCACCAGTCTTTCTTGCCTGGCTGTGAGCTGGAATAACAAGTGAACACATTCCTAGCCACCGTGCAAGCAGATTAAATTTTCATGCTTCATGAACTATAAACAAACCTGCGATTACAGGTGTGACCCTGTTCCTGGCAAGCCTATGCTTGGACCTCAAATTCCTTTTTGTTTTTGCAAAGTATTCTGTGAAGGGGCCATGTTCTTCTGGCACCTTTGTGAAGATTGGAGAAATGTATGCAGTCTTCCAAAGGGTCACAATGCACCACACCCCCAGGCACATGGTTTCGCCAGTAGAGTACAGGGGGTTTTATCCCTATGTGTGAGTGAGAGCAAGGCACCCCTGGCTTTGGGGTCACACAGCTGGTGTTGGGGGACATCTGCCTGCCCCAGAGAAAGATAAAGGTATCTGGGCTTTGGGAATGGCTGTTGTAGTTTTGCTGGCCACAGAACTTGAGAACAGCAATTGTGTCAGTGACTGGACAATGAAAAGTAACAGGCATTAGCAGACTGGCCATTGTTAGCATTGTTCACATTCTGGTGCAGAGGCATCTGTCGTCATTGCCCACTCAGTGAGAAGGAACTGCATGTCAATCAACACAAACTGCAAACTGCTCTGAAACCTTCCCATCGGCTGTGCAAATCTTGATGAAGATGGATGTTGCAGGAGCATCCTTGAGGGGCTTCTCCATGGCTAGGGGCAAAACTGCTCTGAACATATCCTAAAGTACTCCCAATAGCTGAAGAGGAGTGGATGAGCTTTCCTAAATATACCTGCTGTCTGGCTTCTGAATGCTTCCTGAATACTTACATGTTTGTCTTTTAATTGTACTGTAGATGAAAAATTTCTATCAAGTCAAATGCCAATGTCCATCCCTATTTCCATCTCCTCTACTCTTTTCCTTTCATTTGTTTCCTGAGAGACCATCCTGAAAAGGATCCTCAGTGGACAGGAAGATTTTTGAACCAAACAGAGCTCAACCTATGGGGAAATAAAAGAAACAGGACTGGGGGAAGTGGGGACCACACAGCACAGTTGTCATAGGAACCACAATCTAGCAACCACAGAAGAATGCCTTTCTTCCAGCATCAAGGTAAGTCTTTCTTGGTACAGAGCACCTGTCCTTTAATTACTGTGACCAGGTCAGGAGTGATAACATGACATCGACTGCATGATCCCAGTTACCAGGAAAACAAAAACAGTTATTGGTGCCAGCAAGATGTCTCAGTGGGTTAAAACACTTGTAACCACAAGCCTGGTGACCTGAGCTTAATCCCTGGAATCCACGTGGTAAAAAAAGAGAAGCAGCTCCCTAAAATTGTTCTCTGACTTCCTTCCACATAGGCACTACGTGGAACACCTCTTTCCCAAGAGTGAATAAATAAATGCAAAAAATTAAAAATGTATTGGACAGACAAAACCAACAGGTAACAGTAGACCTCTAAATACACATCTTTAAAGCTGTAATTAAACCTGAAGGGATTAGCGAAAGCAGAGAGTCTAGGGAAGTACCCTGAGCAATTGTGGTTATTTCCTTTATAGGCTTGAGAACAAATACCGCCTAAAGTCTCTGGGGCAAACAGATACTGATAGAAATCAAGACTGGCCCAGACTTCAGCCCTGAATGTGAACTGTGCCTGATCCTTTCTGAAGAATGAGAAATGTTCAGCAATCATCTTCCAGTGTGTCAAATTCACTGTCTCCCTGTATTTCCTCAGCCTGTTGAGCCTGGGTCACCAGAATGATGAAAAGGATGCTTCAATAGGTAGAAAGTGTTTCTCAAGAAAGTCAGTGCTCAGGATTGTCCTGACCAGAGCCAGGGTGTTCGGAGGAATTGGAAAACTCCCTGCATCCACACTGAGAATGCCTATTTGCTGAGAATGGGTTGTGTTTGTCTTTCCCTCCTGAGAATGTCATTGGCACCTCTTAAAGAATGAAAAGACAGAGAGTTCTAGGCCTTTGGCAGCAAGGCCACCTGTTCATACACTTACTTAAGCTCTACACTGTGGTCAGCTGGATGTCCCAACACTCCCCAAACTCCAGGGTCACTCCATTCTGCACCCTCACTCCATGCCTGCCACTCCTCTTGGAGAGAACACTCTACTTCCTCACACTCATAACACGATCAGATTCCAGTTCCCTTCTCAAAGTCAACTTCAAAGCCCTTACTACATCTTTTCTCTGCTGTTTTCTTGATACCCTTAATCTCCTCCTGAAGCAAGCATTGTTCCTTACATTGTGTTAACTTCAATGATAAGCTTTATAACTTTAAAAAAAAAAATCTAGTACCAACCATGTTCTAGGCTCAGGAGGTGGAGACACTTAAGAGTAATATGAACTGAGCCAGCATGGTTAATATAGGTTAGGATTAGGGTTAGGGTTAGGGTTAGGGTTAGGGTTAGAGTCCAAACAGCATGTATTTCCATTTACTAGTTTTTAAGCATTCATTTGCTTGGTTTTAGCTCATGCTCCAGACAATTCCACTGCCAGTCTGCCCTAAACTTTGGGCTACATGCCCATGGAAGATCCCTTCCCACCCAGGACTGAGAGTTATATGTTATGATTGCCTTATCTTTCAGAAGTCACTTTTCTTGATATTTTCCTCCAGAGATCCAGGGGGTGGGGGTGGGCCTCACTGAGTTTCAGAGAACTGGGGACATAAGTTTGCAACTGGTGCACAATAGCATCCCTGCATCAACTGAATGTGGTTGGTGTGATGGCCAAACCAGTGAGAAAGCCAGCCATAGTCTCTTTCTTAGGCTTCTTTCTCTTCTCATCTGAAAAGTCAGAAGGTTGTAGAAGTGTCCACAAAGGTCCCTTCCATAGCTCACGTCATAGCTGATCTGCAGTGATTCACCCTCATTCTCTCTTACAGGAATGTATTGTGCTCTGCAAGGACATGGTTGCCAAGGCACCTGGCAGAAGAAAAATGAATACCCAGCCACTCCCGGCCTCACCCCAGGAGGACATGCTGAGAGTTCAGAAGCCTTGAGATTGAGTTGCTGGCCATGATTTCCAGCATAAACATAGAAATCACTTGAACAAATAGCACGTGGAAAGGGGCCGTGGTCAGCATTACTTGAATGAAGCTCACCTCCATCCCTCCATGGGCAGCTTTATTGCCTAGCTCTCTGCCTCAGTCACAGCCACAGTCAGAGCACAATGTGGAGTCTTCTTCAGATTCCGTGCACTTGGTAGGCAGGTACTCATCATTCAAAGACTTGATAAAAAGGCAACAGTTCAATGACTTAGGTGGCTGCAAGCAGCAAATAAGCTAGACTTACCTCTTTTTAGTCCAGTATATGCACCATTATTTCCGTCTTGCTTCCTGCTTTGCCTAGTGAGTTTTAACTGTCAATTTGACATAGCTTAGAGTATCAGTTGAGGACCTCCCAGATAGGCCTGTGAGCATGTCTGTGAGGATGCTATTGACTGTTAAGATGACCACTAAGTCCACTCTGGTCATCAGCATCCCCAAGAAGGTGGTCCTGGGCTAAGCTTGCTCACCGTCAGCCCACAATGAGCCAATAAAAGCATTCCTCCATGGTTTCTGTTTCGGGTTCTTGCTTGAGTTCCTGCCTTGACTTCTCTCAATTATGGACTGTGACCTGGAAGTATAAACCAAATAACCCTTTGCTTTCACAAAATTGCTTTGGTCAGAGTGTTTTATTATAGCAACCAAAATGAAACTAGGACAATACTACCACAACAAATTTTTTAGACTAGGAATTCACAAAGAATATAAGCTGATTTTATACAGCTCTACAGACTTGAGTCTAACTAGACTTGGACTAGATTTAATATATGGTAAAGGCTCTTTCTCTGCATCCTAGATGGTGCCTTGTTCCCAAGTCCTCACACGAGAGAAAGCCAAATGGAAGTGATTCTCTCTCCCCACCTCTCACAAGCACAAAATCTCTACTCTCTCACACATATATATTCATTTTTATCATCTCTCTCTCACACATGCATGTCTCTGTTATCTCTATTTCTATCATCCCTATCAACTCTATGTCTCTATTATCTCTATCTCTATCATTTTTATCTCTATCATCTCTATCTTCTTTGTCTCTATTATCTTTATATCTATACTATTTCTATAATTTCAGTCTCTATCATCTTTATATCTCTATTACCTCTAATTTTATCATCTCTATCTTATTTCTATTGCTTTATCTTTACTTCTCTATATTATCCCTATCATCTTTATATTTATCTCTGTCATCTCTATCTGTTATTTTATTATCTCTATCTCCATTGCTTTTACAAGGGTATGAATTGATTCCTTAAGGCCATTATCTCTAAAGATGCTACCTCTTTATACCATTGCTTTGGGTGCTAAGTTCAACATATACATTTTAAAAGACAGCACTTTCTTTTTGAAAATGTGTTCACTGGTGCTTCTCGGTTACAGGGTTTAACATGTGCCTCTGTTTAAAGCAGCTAAGCAATATGCTTGTCCTCAGGTCTGATTATGACAGTAGTCCTTGTGGTCATGACAGTAATTTATTTGAAAAGTATGTCAATTAATTAAATGCAAGTGTGTGAAGGGAGTTGTTGGATACATTGAAAAGCAAACAAGAGGTAAAAACACTAAATTCCTAGATGCATTTGCAACCAATGTTGATATTAAGTGTAGTGCTGCATGGAAAATGCAGAAAGATAGTCCTACAATGTCTATGCCTCTTGTTCACTCTCTGAAGAAGCTAAAATTAAATATTATGGAGGGGACATTTGACTGTAGCTTACATAAAACAACCCAAATGCCAGTCAGAAGGATTTATATTGTTATGGACCCACATATAAACACTATTTTACACTACAGTTTTTAATGTATGTAGTATTCTTGAGTTAGCTACTTGAAATGGAACACATATAAATATATACTAAGTGAGTATACTAAAATATACTCTACAGTTTATGTCTAGTCATTATCAAAATTCTAATGTATATTAAAGTAGAAGATACAGAGGAAGCTGCCAAATTCGATCTAGATTTTGCCACCAATACACTATTGTTTTTGTTTTATTTTCATATGTTTGAAGCAAATTTCAGACACTTACATTTTATCCTTACTTTAGTAGATACTCTGAAAAGCACAGCTACGTTTACCCTCTAGTACAATGCTGTAATTGTGGCTGCCTTAATTAACAACAAGCCTATGGATGTTGATCTGAAGCAGATGAACTGTATAGGATATGAATTATGTCTCAATAATGAAAGCTAAGATAAATTTCATGTGGTCAAAAAATATCCAATTGATAAGAACTGACAACTCAGCTATTAGAAAATACATGTGTAGGCACATAGTCTCACACCTACTTCCCCTTCTCCCAACCCCCCTCCACACATTCGAGGGTCTGTTATTAGCCTTTCAGCATTCAGAGCATTCAAAAGGGCTCTGTCTGGATGTATTCCCCTCCAAGGAGGGCAAAAGGGGCCTCCTTTATTACTATTAGAAATGGCATTCAGATCAGTGCAGGCCACCAAGACAGGAAACACACAGTCCTCCTTGTGGGTCTTCAAGTCTTTCTGAAATGAGGTTATAAACTTGATGACCTCTTAACCCTGATTTCACTATTACTACAAAGGGGAACATAAAGGAAAATTCATTTGCACTTGTGCCCATTCCAGAGTCCCCTCCACAGGGCTCACTTCCTCCCTGCTTTGTCCTCGCCTTCGTGGAAAATAGTGAGGCTCGGGTCCAGATGTTTAACCTCTGGGGGTGGGAAGAGGAAGGAGAGGCTGCCTATAAGCAGTGTTGTCACGCAGGTCTTTGTTTTTGAAAAGTGGGAAAAACCAAGCAGGAACCTCAAAATGCCTTTCTCAAGCCATCTGTAAAGACAAGACTATTTCCTCATTTCCACTCCGCCATGCCTGGTGGGGTGGTGGAAGGTGAATGAGACGTAGCATGCAGTTAGATCTGAGGGATGCTATGACCTGGCTTTCCTTGCGTAGTTTAGAAATCTTCAGGTAGCTCAGTGTGCTGCTCTTGTCAGAAATGGGCATCTGCCTGGGCCATGCATTTCCATTTACTCTCTGGCCATAGGATCCTTTTGCCATTTGGTAAAAGATGAAGTCTCAGCATCCTATGGCCTCATTGAAATAACAGGTCTTGATGAAATCTGATGTCAACAACGAAAGCCCCATTTATGAGGGGCAGAGACGAGTGAGCCCAGTTCCCATGGAGAGTCAAAGATGCTCCCTAACCTCAGAGGAACTCGCAAGGCCCTCCTACTTCCTTAACCAACCTACCCAGAGGGCCGCAGCCCTCCTTGTCAGCTCCAAGGAAACAGGAAATTAGGAAAACATCAATGAGAAAAACGGTGCTACTCAGAGCACATGCTTCTGGGTGAAGAATCCAGAGAAAACACAATGGTCATCTGGTGATCCTGCTTTGAACACTTTCAGGCTGCTGCCATCAGCTGGGAAGAGCTGGTACTTCCCTTAACTTGCTTTTGGTTTCTGGTCCTGAGACCCCCACAAGCCAGTATCTTTCCTGAGCATTCCTGAGCTCACCTCTCTGACCAGCCCACAATCAGCATCTCTCTTCCATCTCTATCCACCTTTTATCCTTCCCACCTGTATCCAAGCACTCAGCTAGGCAGACAGGAGGAGGTTGGGACTTCACTGTGTAGTGTGGACGAGTCTCTGGAATCCTCTGCTTCCTGATATCCCTGGGGGTGACAGGCAGGCTCACCATGAGGGGTTGTGGTAAAGCCTAAATGGGCCGCACACATCTAGCACAAAGCAACCCCTTGCCAGGTTTTTGTTTTTTGTTTGTTTTTTTTTTCTTTTCCTTTGCCATCTCCTCTCATTCTTTCCACAGTCTTTCCATCTAGAACCAAGACTCCATTTCAGTTGATGTATAACCTCTTGTTCTCTGTATGCTCATTTGAGGATGCTATGCAACACATTTCTGAGCCTAGGGAAGGTTGAGTCACATCTGGTTTTCCTACCCAGTCTGTCTGTGCCACCCTGTCAGTCACCGTCCTGTCCATCTCTTCCCCCTACTCCAGGAAGAGTCCTAGCCGGTCACACTGACAGGGACTTCTGCATGTACTGATGTTCAGTGTGTTGAAGCAGGACTTCTCTGTGGTCCTTTGAGGGCCTGACCTTCAGTCCCCAGAGCAGACCAGTTTCTGGGGAGGATGCCACATTAGTTTTCTCCTTTTCACTTTTTTGAATTTCTGGTATAACAGATGTGCAGAGACTGTTGCAAGGACCTATTTGAAGTTTCTCTGAAGATCTCAAGGAAGCAAGCATAAAAGGATAGGAATGGGTTTAGTCAGCTCTGAAACTCCACATATAAGAATCCAGCACCTCACTCTGGTGTCCACATATCACAGGCCAACCTCCAGTCCTGATGTTCTACTCTTGTGGGGAAGTGGAGTAGTCCTGGGAAGACATGATTACCACCCCCAGGTACCTAGTTGCTGCTCAGGAGTCCTGGTACAGCTGAAGAACACACACTAGTTTTGAGCCAAGGCTATAGCTCAATTCCTGGAGATTTTCTCACCATTTGGTAATGCTTGCAAACTGTGCCAAACAGCCCACCCTGCCTTAGCCCCTCTCCTGCAGTGTGTCTCTGTGATCAATAGAGGTCACCACCCTTTTCTGAACTTTTGAGACAGTTCTCTCATAAGTGGAGGCTTCATAATGTCTTTCTTATGCCATGTGCTGTGGTGGAATGTTCTCTGTATGCTGAAAATAAAGGAACTGGTTTGGCCTATGTGGAGCGCCGTAGAAGTGGGTGGAGGATCAGAGGACAGACAGGTAGAAGGAGGGTGGAGTCAGTCAGTCTCCATCCAACCCGAGAGAAGAAGAGACATGTAAGAAATACAGGTGAGCCACGGGCTGAGACACGTGGTCGGTAGATTAGTAGATTAAAAGAAATGGGTTGATTTAAGATGAAAGAGCTAGCTAGTAATGTGCTTGAGACATGGGCCAAACAGTACGAGGTTAATATAAGTGTCTGATTCATTTCTTTGGGGGACAAAAGCTGCCACGGGCCAGGTCCGAACCTCCGGGCCCAAACAGGCCAGAGAACCTTCTACAACAATGTGTCATCTTTAGAAATGCAGAGAAGTAGGGGGCAGGAGAGGAGAAAAGAGAAAAGAAAGGCAAAAGAGATCGCTTTTCTGTATCAAATATACTTAGAAAACAGTATAATACATTTTTCCCTAGGCTTCCTGTGCTCCCAGCTCCATGACCTGGAAAAATTTTAAAGTGTGCTAGTTATTAGAGAAGTATGAGATGTCACCATCATGGCAGTTCAATGTCACTAGACCCAGTGTCTTCCAGGATAGAAAAGAATACTGCTTTGAGATGCTGCTCTACCGGATGCCAAGACCCAGCTGGGGAGCTTGACAATTCAGCTCTAGAAATTGATATTCCTAAATGCTCTTCTGACTGACTTGTGCCCCAAAGGGTGGTTCTGGGAACCAGTTTCCAGGCCTGGAGAGACAGGACCACAAGCAGCCAACGGGTAAGTCATTGCTACAGCCGCATGTCTATCCAGTCACCCTCCTCCTTACCTCAGACCCTTCTTGAGTGACTCAGAAGTATCAGGAATGGCCTTCTTGGTGTGGGTTCCCATTTCCTCCCGAAGCAATTTGAAGATGGCTTTTATGCTCCAGATTTTTCTTTCTGGTTACCAGAAAGCCGCCAGACTAAAAAGAGAAGTATACAGGCAGGAGTTACATGTTCAAGGCTTGAGTGCTGACGGACTCTGGCTCTTCACATCCTGCTGGGCCCAACAGACCTCTTTCTGTCTCGAGTACAAAACAGTGTGTAATTGTCTCACACTGTTCCACATCTCTACCTTTGCTCTCTCTATTCCCTCTAGTGTTTTCTTTTTTTTAGTGCCCACCTTCAAAAATGCCAGTAGTTATTTCTCTGAAATTTAGCCTATGGATGATAACCAAGGTCCCCTCCTCTCTGCTTCTGTAACATCCATGTAAATTCCCATTTTATCTTTCCTAACCCAACTTCATCTATATTTTAAAACAATGACTGTGGGGTGTGTGTGTGTGTGTGTGTGTGTGTGTGTGTGTGTGAAGTGTAATGTTACATTTCAGAACATTTTACTAAGAATGTGTGCCATTTCATCATTTAAAATTTTATTTTTAATTGTTTGTGTATATGTCTGTGTGTATGTGTACATTAATGCGATTTCCTTCAGAGGCCAGAAGGGGCATCAGATCCCCTGGAAGTGGAATTATAAACATTTGTCAACCACCATGTGGGTGCTGGAAACTGAATTTGGGTCCTTTGCAAGAATAGTAAGTGCTCTTAACTGCTGAGCCTTCTCTCCAGTTAGGATCATTGGTATTCTCCTTGGCTTTTCCTAACCTACAGTGGTTCTGGCTTTGTGAATCTGGAGGCGTCAGAATCCCATTAACCACGTGTCTTCTTGCTAAAGCCCTCCAGAACAGAAATTCAACATTGTAATGAGCTAACTGGGAGATTTACTGGCAACTTTCAGAACCTACCTTCTCCTGGGGAAGGCTGAAAGGAAGGTGTCTGAAGACATCCAGTGTGCCAGAGATTACGATGCTTAAAAGCTGAAAAGGCAACCCTTCAAGACCATATTCAGGGACCCTGACCAGGAATTCCGGCTCTACAGTTGCTCAGAATCGGAGCTGACATAAGAATACAGATGAGTCAGTACCTTCAGCCTTTTAGGATAGTGTCTCCTAAAAAGAAGTAGGTAGGGAAAGGATCTGGAAGCTTCTATTGTCATCTGGTGACAGTAAACACTTTGGTAATGAGAACAATGGGGAATTGTATTAGTAAGGACACTTGCAGCTTTAAGTAACTAAACATCCCAACCAGAACAATTGCTTATTCACATAACCAAAAGCCCTGTGATGGGATGACTCCCAGGCAAGTGACATCATTAAGCCCCCAGCCTCTGTCCACCTTTCATTAGTCACATCTATGGACCATCAGCCTCAAGGGTGTAAAATGACAGCTATTGTGGTCTTACACACAACACAAATATGTCAAGGTGAAGGAATGCTTAGAGGTCTTTCTCAAACTCCTACTGAAGAACCTTTTTGAGTCTGACTTTTCAGGACTGCACCTAGTGTTTAGGCAAAATGTTCTAGAGTGGAATCCCCCAGGCTGAGTATTCCAACAGTTGTGCATTCTCTAGGCTTCCTCGGTGTGCTGACATATCAAACATCACTACCAGACCAGCTGGTCTCAATTTCTAGTTGGAGACAGGTGGACCCTGCACCTATGAGGAAGCCAAGAACTTTCAGACGAATTTTTCACATCGTTATTCATTGTTCAGATGTGAGGGAATGTGTTTGTCTGAGTCACACCTAGGTGCTGCTGCCGATGGCTGAAGAACTATTTAATGAGGTCTAGACTTGCTACCCTCCCCAGACGCCTGCCCCTGCCAAGCACACACCTGTCTGCATTGTGACTCAACCTCTCAAGAGTTGTCCTCCTGTCTGCAGTCCTGATAGTCCCTCACAGCCCCAGTTTTAGCCCATTCTTGACTCTTCCATTACCTGGGGTAGAACTGTCAACCCCAGGGGAAGACATTAAGGGTACGCTTTCCTAATCTGTAAGTACGTGGCAATAAATTCCTAGAAACACAGGCTGCCTTGAGAAAGGAGTGACCTCTCCAGCTGGATTGTTAGTCCTGTCATAGCAAAACTATGTTTTCTTTGCCAAGGACCATCAGCCAAACTCAAGATGGCAGTGAGAACATTCTATATTTAAAGTTTAATATAATTGTTTCTTTATCAAGCCATAAAAGCTCCACCTCTGGTGAATGATATTAAGGTTCTTCTTATGGGATTTCACTCAGCCTTAGGTTCACTTGGTCTCCCACCTTCCATCATGTGAAGACTGGACATTCTTTCCCTCTGGATGATACAGCAACGAGGCATCATCGTGGAAACAGAGGGTAGACCTCACCAGACAAGCAAGTCTGTCAATGCCATGACCAAGATTTTCTAGCTTCCATAACTGTGAGGAAACCCTTCTCTATTCTTTATTAATTTCCAGGCCACAGATACTCTGGTATATTAGTACAGCCCATGACATCATATTCCTAAAAGGAAGAACATTTATGAAAGGGAGAATACACTTGAAAATCATTTACGTGCTTAGAACTCCAGGCTATTTTTTTTCCTACCTACACTTTAGTTTTTCTATCACAATGTTTATGTTACTATACTTATAAGCAATATGTTTTAAAATTCAAGGAATCATTCTCAAATTGTCTTGTATTAGTCACATCCTGGGCTTGACTAACTTACCCATGGTTTCCTGCTTCAGGAACTACAGAAAGACTTCTTACACTGGGTACCTGGGGATGAGCACCTCCCTCTGCTGGGTTCAGTAACTCTTTAGGTCTATCTATCACAGCAGTGGTGACCATCAGGCTGAGAAGCTCCCTGCGGCACTAAAGAGTGGAGAATGGAGTAGACAGCCTGGAAGATAAGAAGGATCAGAGATGAGACAAAAGAATTAAAAAGAGAAGAAAGGAAGGGATGAATTTGCAATGTTGGCTCTGGCTCTGGAATGTTGCTGCCTCCTGAGCCAGTGCTACCCCTCAGATAGGCTCACAGCCACGCTCCACTCCTGAGAATACTTCTGAGCAAGTCTCACAGTGAGAACAACTGAACTGCCAGTTCTCTTTGCATGTTTTCCCAAGCACAGTATTAACATCTTTAGGACAGGTAGCATGCTTCCCACATCAAACACACGAAGCTCAAATCTGGACATATCTTAATGATTCATTTAATGATTTGTCACTGGTTTGGTTTTTTGTTTTGTTTTTTCAGTCTAAACTACTGAGTGTATGTTTGGGGAGTGCCAAGTATACCTCTAAGCACTGGAATGTGATTCAACACTGAACAAACAGGTTAAGAAACCTCTGCTTTCTATTTATCATAAGTTATAGAAGCAGCCATGTGCCTATTGTCTGTCAACTGGATAAAGAAAATTAATCTCTCTCTCTCTCTCTCTCTCTCTCTCTCTCTCTCTCTCTCTCTCACACACACACACACACACACACACAGAGAGAGAGAGAGAGAGAGAGAGAGAGAGAGAGAGTTACTTGGCCATAAAGTAGAATGAAAACCACTCTGAACAGGAAAATGAATGGAACTAGAGATCAGTATGTTAATTAAAACAAGCCAGACACAGAAAGGTGAATAATACTTGGTTTTTCCTGATATGTTAGATCATGGCCCTTCTGTTTAAGATATGGGTCACTCTTAGTTGCTAGATCCTATAACATGGAGAAATCAGGTAATATTCCCTTCAGCTATCCATTTGGGACAGAGTTAAGAAGCCATGCTGTGCTGTGATGTCACAGACCCTAATTTCTGGTTTTATCTACTACCTGGCTCCTTCATGTTCTTTGTAACACATGCTATGTTTATTGAGCTAAATCCTGTAAATTCTGTTGTGCAGAACTTCATACTACCCCCAAAAGACAAAAAAGTCAGATATTTTTCTTTATCCCAAGGATTTTTCTGAAGATTCTCCTGTGGGCTCCACTTATGCCCCTCCCAGTCATTCTGGCCATGGTAGCAAATCTCTTTTTATTTTAAGCTATTCTTCTTAATGAAATTCTCTCCACATTTTATTTTTAAATATTCATTTATTTTATGTTATGTGTATTGTGTGAGAGAAAGTGTATGTATGTGTACCATGTACATGCAGGAGCCTAAAGAGGTCAGAAGAGGCATCAGGTCCCTGGAGTACACACACACACATACACACACACACACACACAACACACACACACGCACGCACGCACGCACGCACGCACGCACGCGCACACACACACATGAGTTTACTTGGGCTTAAAGCTTCAGAGAATTATCGTCTATGTACATCATGGAAGGCAGTAAGTATAGCAGCAGGCTCCCTGACACGGCATTGGAGCAGTAGCCAAGAGCTCACACCTGACGAAACCACCAGGCAGAGAGAGAGAAAGGGTTAACTGGGAATGATGTGGGGTTTTAAAACCTCAAAGTCCACCCTCAAGGCGGTATCTTCCCATTCTTCCCAGACAGTTCTACCAAGTGAGGACTAAAGTATTCAGGTACGCGAGGCTATGGAGGCCATTTTCATTGAAATCACATGGAATTGATCCACTAGTAATAGCAAAACTTCCAGGGATCAATCATTTCCAAAGACCCTCAGCACAACACAGCCCATAACAGAGTCACTGGGAATATTTCTTATCCAAACAATATCATTCATCTTCTTAAGGTGCTGAGTGAATAAAGCAGGAATAAAGAGAAATCCCTTCCAAGGGGTAGATGCATTCTTATTGCATCTCCTCCCTCGGAATAGTAAGAGACACCATTGACAGGGTCTCAAATGTAGCCCAGGCTTGCCTGCAAACTTACTATGTAACCCAAGCTGTCCTCAAACTCAATTATCCTCTTGCCTCAACTTTCCAAGTGTTCTAGAATTACAGGCACGTGCCACCATCGGCTCCTAATTTTTTATTAGATGAATTGATTGAAGCAAAATTTTTTGCTCTATTATTTTACCTCAACACGGAGCAGGAGACAACTAAGTGTTAAGGGAAACTGCCAGTCTAAAATTTAAAAGCAAATTTAACTACATCAAAGTCTTAAGTGGTTTTTTTAAATTTACAGATTTTATTTCTTATAGTTTTTTATATTTATTTTTATTATAAAACTATGAATGCTTTGACTGCACGTATTTATGTGTACTACATCTGTGCCTGGTATCCCTGGAGATCAGAAGATGACATCGGGTCCTTTGGAACTGGAAGGATGGGGGAGTGTGAGCAGCTATGTGGGTGCTGGGAACCCAAACCTGGGTCCTTTGCAAGACAAGTGCTCTTAACAGAGTCATCTGTATGAAAATATCTGTTTTTATATCTACTTGACACAAACTAGAGTCATCAGAAAGGAAAAAGTCTCATTTGAGGAAATGCCTTTATGAGATTCAACTGTAAGGCATTTTCTCAATCAGTGATCCATGGGGGAGGGCCCAGGCCATGGTGGGCGGGACCATCCCTGGGCTGCTGGTCCTGAGGTTTATAAGAAAGCAGGCTGAGTAAAGCAGGGGAAGCAAGCCACTTAAGCATCTCCCCTCCATGGCCTCCGCATTAACTCCATCCTCCCGGATCCTGCCCTGTTTGAGTTCCTGTCCTGACTTCCTTCAGTAATGAACAGCAATATAAAAGTATAAACTAAACAAACTTTTTTGGTAACTGTGCTTTGTCACAACAGTAGAAACCCTAACTGACACACCATTTAATCAGTGTCTAGACTTATTTATTTTTATTTTACGTATATGAGTGTTTTGTCTGTAGGCTTGTAGGTATACCATGTGTGTGCCTCTGGAGGTCAGAGGAGGCATGGACCCCCTTGAGCTAGAGTTATAGATGGTTATGAGCTGCCATTGGATGCTGGGAATTGAACCTGGGTCCTCTGCAAGAGCATCAAGTGCTCTTAACTGCTAAGTCATCGCTCCAGTCTTCTTTCTTTGTTTGTTCCTTTTGATTACTTAAAACACATTTTAAGCTTAAATATATTTTGTTCCTATTCTTTCTCTTGTGTGCTAATATTCATAAGTGCTGAGCCATCTCTCCAGCTGACTGTCCACATTTTAAAGAGAAACCTCCCTTTCTCGCTTAGGGTCTCATCATGATGTCACTGCTATAATATGACATACTGTCTATATTTTTAAAGATTTACTTATTATATGTAGTGTTAGAAGAGGGTATCCAATCTCATTACAGGTGGTTGTGAGCTATCATGTGGTTGCTGGGAATTGAACTTAGGACCTCTGGAAGGACAGTCAATGCTCTTAACCCCTGAGCCATCTCTCTAGCCCCTACACACTCTATTTAAGATTCTCCTGTCTCAAGGGATGATCACAGTTTCCATATTTTCAATGCCCTCACTTCTAGTAAAACTTGTTTCCAAGGGGTAATTTAGTATCAGATTCCTTTTCAAAGCCATTGCTGCTTCTCTCTCTCTCTCTCTCTCTCTCTCTCTTTCTCTCTCTCTCTCTCTCTCTCTCTCTCTCTCTCTCTCTCTCCTCCCTTTCTTCAACAACATCAACTCTAAAAATAACCTTTTTATAGGTAACCATCTAAATGTAGACAAGGTACTAGCAGAGAACGGAAGGAGAGTCAAGAGACAAGCCAGAATGCATGTGTGTATGGAAACACCACAGAGAGAAACCAACAATAAAAAATAAAAATAAGAAATTCTTTCATGTGATGTGGGAACATAGCAAAATATAATCAATTCAGTCTAAGACATGATAGCTCAAGGCACATATAAGAGAACTAGATGAGAAAAATAAGTCCAGAAAGAGAGTGTGTGCTGAGGGTAAACTGTGGACAGAATGGCTTTATCAATAGCACAGCTAGAGAGGCCTCTCTAAGATATGAACATCTGAGCAGAGTGCCAGGAAGGGGGGAAGCCACACTGCTGTCTGGTGGTAGTGCTCCCCAGGCACCACACTGCTGTCTGGTGGCAGTGCTCCCCAGGCACCACACTGCTGTCTGGTGG